>CAMOHE010051824.1:83749-122991 GCA_946598075.1 Artocarpus hirsutus | reverse complement strand
TTGCAGCTATAGTAGCTATATGGACATCAGCAAATCTGGTTTCGGTATTTTCTAATCCTCTTTCTTCTTCTGAAATTTTGGCAAAAAGTATGTAACAATATTATTTTATGCTGCTGATGGGCAAAAACTGGTGAACTAAGACGGAAGGAGTTGATATGAGTTTGTAATGAGAGCATGCGAGTCTTTGATACCATTCTTTTCATCAAGGGATTGGTAGGACTTTCTTCTATGGAGTAGAATTAAAGATGGCCAAACAAATATTGAGCATGAGTGTCGTTGTTGTTGAGTGTGCGGAGCCCAATTAAGGATACTTTGGGGATTTCACTCTTGTTAATTCGGTTGTGCTATTTTCTTTATGTTGGTGCTTCCTTAAAAAGGGTTCCGAGAGCGGTTAGAGAAAAAAATACAGACTTGCTGAGGGGTGTGCAACCACTTGTAATAGAGAATTACTATAGCTGTCGAAAGTTGACTTAACTCTCATATCAATGATAAACCATTAAAAATCTTATGTGTTATTTTTATTTCCTCTTCTTCTTCGATTGTATTGCTCTCAGCGGTAAGGGATTATGGTGTCTAATTCTTAACACTTGTCTCTTGTCCCCCACCTTCAAACGCCCCACACACACGCACGCATACTTCGGCTCCAATGGATTTCAGTTATGTTACAAGTACTCACCAGTTCCTTCCTCCCCATATCCAATTCCCCCATCATGTGTACAGGCCATTGACAAGTTGCCTCTTATCCCAACCGTGCTGGAAGTTGTGGGCATTCTGTATTCTTCTGTAAGTACTATGATGCATATGTGCTTTCTCTTACCCCCTCTTGGGATCATCTCATTCCCATATGCTTAAAGAAGTTTCAGTTTGCTTTTCCCTTTCTATGTACACGTAAATTTTTTATGCATACTAGTATTGTATTTATTACAAAGACATGTATGTTATCTTTTTATATATTCTGCTTATGCTTCACTTTTTTGCATTAACACAATCCTCGTTGCACATTTCAGTGGTTTATCTACCGCTACCTCTTATTCAAGCCTGATAGGTAAGAAGAAGTTTTATCTTCCATGGACTTTTTTGCTTAGTTGTATATGAATGATGAGGATTTGTAACTGCATGCCTATAATTTACTGGTTTATAACAAAAGAAGAGCTAAGTAGTGCCCTTTCCTGCGGTTTGAAATGACTCTCTTGGATTTTTTTTTTTTTTTTTTTTTTGGGTTTATCTCAGGGAAGAGCTTTTCCAAATCTTCAACAAAACAATATCGGAAATCTTGGGCAAGTGAAATGTGCTGCCAAATTATGAGCGTGTATTTTAAAATTATGGTCTTTAGTGGGCTACCATGGTGGCAAGAAAACAGTGCCACCACTGTTGTTGTGTTTTGAGCTTCTTGCAATATCATGAACACAAAAGACCGCCTTCTGTGTTGTAATTGCTTGAAATGTTTAATTTTCTGTGTAAGGAAAATTATTTTGTTTATTTAGTTTTTACAATTTTCACAATTTAATGTTTTCAACCATCAATTATACCTCGTATTTTGACTTTAGATATACTTTCCTTTTGAAGGATAGATATACTCGTTTCAAACTTAAAACTCTTTGAATAAATAAGAAGTTTACTATACAATTATATAAATTTATAATTTTGGAGGCTTTAAACTTTGAAAGGGGAATATTTATTCAAGGGTTTAATCTCGTTTCTTAGATTGTTGGCCTTTTTTTCAGTTGCAGTAAATAAAACCTTTTCAAAACTAAAATACAGTAAATAACAAGTTTTGAAAGCATTTGTAAAAAAATTATAAATCTATGGTGTAAATAACTATTAATTATTATTTACCCTTTTTATTTATAGTGTGAATAATTTTTATTTATATAAATATGTTATAATCCACAAAACGTGT
The DNA here is from genome assembly GCA_946598075.1 of Artocarpus hirsutus. Taxonomy (NCBI): domain Eukaryota; kingdom Viridiplantae; phylum Streptophyta; class Magnoliopsida; order Rosales; family Moraceae; genus Artocarpus; species Artocarpus hirsutus. Next base: position 121,091 of record CAMOHE010051824.1, on the reverse strand, counting down.
TATTCACTTCCAAACTTTTCAAAACTTCCCTCCCTCATAATTTTTAATGGCTGAAGGCCTTTACTTACATTGTCATCTTTTATGTCGTTTTAAATATATTGTCATTTGGCCGCTGTTGTTTTTTGTATTATGGTTTTTTAGGATAATGCGGTTCTGATATTTTTGAGTTCATTTACCTAAGTCGTCGAGCGCAATTTGGTTCAATTAAAAGTTATTAAGTTGAAATGAAGTGTATTGTTTGCTTAAAGAGGATAAATCGTATGCACTCGTACATGTACTTTGATAGATAAACAGAAGTGTTTTGTTTGATAACTTAGTTAGAACTTGTTAGTTTCAATTATTACCCGTGAAGTCTCATTGTTAACGCCATCGTCGTTTTTCTTGCTGCCCTCGTTTTTACTTTTTAGGTTGTAGCGTCGTTTTTTTTGGTACATTGATACCATTTCTAGGTTGTTGTGCTCTTTCTTTTATGTCGTTTTGCTTTTATTTTATTTTTATGTTGTTTTTTAAAATTTTTGTCGTTTTTATATAACTGTCGTTTTTCTGTTAATGCCGGTTTTCCACATAAGTTGCAAAACGACTTCTATTTTCGTTTATACTTCACTGTTGTTTTAAATTGCTTTACCAAAACAAAAATGTTGCCAAAACGCGTATATGTTTTAGGGCAAATGGATTCTCCCTTTTTTTTTAATTTTTTAAAGGGAGTGTTGTCTCTTTGATCCGTATGGCATTTTGCACACATATATTGATAGAACTTTAATTTCTGTAATTCTTAGAAATCTTAAAAACTCAATAATTTTTACAGAAAAAGATTTAGAGCATATCTTGATTCATGTCTTTAATTTGTTAAAAAACCCTTTGAACATAAAGTTTGTCAGAGACGAAGAACCTAGTTTCTCTCTCTAAACCTATAGTTATTACTTTTAACGTATTTTCTGATGAAGAGAAATAATACAAATTGATTGGGTGGAAAGAGGACTAAACTCTTATTTATAAACCCTCAATAGGTGTATTTCCATCAAAGCACATATCTTTGTCTTTTCAGATATAGCTACATCTTTTAATAAGAGTTGTAACCATTCATAGCCAATAAAATTTTAGCATTTAAATAATTATTAAATAAATAAATAAATCTGTTAAATTTTATAGGCCTTCAATTAATTATGTAGGCCATAATTCTAACATTTTTCCACTTGGCCCATATAATATTCATTTATTAGTTTAATAAGGCTATAATGTGCACAACAATATTATGCTAAATCTTTTTAAAATTGACTAATACTCTACATCATAATTAAACAGAAAATCTAAAGTGAGTTATGGTGGTTGTACATCACAATTTAGTGTAATCCTTTCTATGTACTACAACATTAGACATCTATTTAACATTATTCATAATTAAGAGGTATAATAACAGTCCACTTTAATGTCTTCAATAAGACAATCCTATCAAACATTAATCGATAACAATCATGTATATAAAATAGAAAACAGGATATATCAGGAACATAATAAGTGAGTTCAAAGTGTCATATCATTAAAATGAAATAAAACATAATACATAACCATTAAGGATGTCTAATAACACCCATACGTTCAAATGTTCAATAAATGTTTTGGGTGGTAATCTTTTTGTTAAAGGATCTACAATCATAAGATTAGTGCTAATTTGTTCAATTGACACTTTACGTTCCCAAACTTCTTGTTTAACAACTAAGTACTTAATATCTATACGTTTAGCACCACCAGAATACTTGTCGTTCTTGGCAAAAAAGACTGCTGCGTCATTATGATAATAAATTTTCAACGGCCTAGCTATATTGTCGACAACTTCAAGTCTCGAAATAAAATTCCGCAACCATAAACCCTGACTTATGGCCTCAAAACATGCCATAAACTTGGCCTCCATAGTGGATGCAGCAATGACAGACTGCTTCGCACTCTTCCATGAAATTGCTCTTCCGGCTAAAAGGAACATATAACTGAATGTAGATTTTCTACTATCAGCATATCCAAAAAAGTCTGAATCTGAGTAACCGATCACTTCAAGATGATCACATCTTCTACAAGTGAGCATATGGTCCTTTATTCCTTGCAAATACCTAGGAAACTTCTTTGCAACTTTCCAATGATCTATTTCTAGATTACTTTGATATCTTCCCAACATCCCAATAGCAAAACTAATGTCAAGTATGGTGCAAGTTTAAGCATACAATAAGCTATCAACGACAGATGCATAAGGAATGTTTTTCATTTGCGCTCGTTCCAATTCATTCTTTGAACATTGCATATGACTACATTTGTCCCCTTTCTAAATTGGAACTATACATGTTAAGCATTTGTCCATCTTAAGTTTATCTAAAACTTTGTTAATATAGCCTTTTTGAGACAACCCAAAATCCTTGTGATCTGTTACGGAATATTTCAATTCCTATAACATAAGTTGCCTCACCCATGTCTTTCATTTCAAAGTTCTTAGAGAAGAATTTCTTAATTTCATGTAATAAACCAAGATTATTAGCAGCAAGCAAAATATCATCAACATATAGGACTAAGAAAACAAACTTGCTCCCACTAACATTTATATATATACACCAATCAACAATATTCTCTTTAAATCCAAACAAAGTAATGATATCATTAAACTTAAGATAACATTGTCGGGAAGCTTGTTTAAGTCCATATATTGATTTCTTTAATTTAGACACCATCCTTTATTAGAAAAGCCTTCGGGTTAGTCCAAATAGACTTTTTCTTCTAAATTCTATTTAGAAAGGCGGTTTTTACATCCATTTGATGTAACTCTAAATCAAAATGGGCCACCAATGCCAAAATAATTCTGAGTGAATCTTTCTTAGAGACCGATAAAAAAGTCTCTTTATAGTCAATGCCTTTTTTTCTAAGTAAAACCTTTGGTAATAAATTTAGTCTTGTACCATCCAATATTACCTTTAGAGTCGTTCTTGGTCTTGAAGACCAATTTACACTCAACTTTCTTGCAACCTTTAGGCAACTGAATAAGGTCTCAAACTTGATTTTGATCTATAGATTTTAACTCATTTTTTATAACATTAAACCACTTGTCAGAATTAGTACTTTCCATGGCTTGTGAAAACAAAATTGGATCTGAAATTGGATCATTATCGATTTCCAAGTCAATTTCTGACTCTTGTGGATAAAACACATAATCATTAGGGACAACAGATCGTCTTTCTCTTTGAGATCTTCTTAATATTGCTTCTTGCAGTTTAGCTACTATAGGTTCTTCGAGTACAACTTTATTGTGAAGTAGTTGGTCATTCATTTGTTATTCTTGAACATTTTGAGGTTGTACAACAATGTTAAGAACAATCTTGGAAGTTGCAGGTAGAGGTACTTATACCCTAAATTCTTCAATAACCACATTACGTGGTTCTCCACTCCCACTAATTTCACTATTCTTGATGAACCTAACATTTCCAGATTCTACTATTCTCGTACTATGGGTAGGACAATAAAATTTAAAACCCTTTGGATTTTTTAGAATAACTAATAAAATAACCACTAGTTGTCTCAAAATCTAATTTTTTTTTTCATGTGGATTGTAAATTTTCACTTCCACTAGGCAACCCCAAACATGCAGGTGCCTTAAACTAGGTTTCCTTCCTGTCTAGATCTTAAAAGGATTTTTCGGGACTCTCTTACTAGGAAGCTTGTTTAGTATATATATGGCGGTCTTTAATGCATGCATCTACAAAGATAAGAGTAAAGTTGAATGACTTAACATGCTCCTAACCATATCCATTAATATGCGATTACATCTTTCTGCTACACAATTGTGTTGCGGTGTACCTGGCATAGTGTATTGTGCACACATGCCTCATTTTTCTAGGATTTTAGCAAATAGACCTAGACATTGCCCTGACTCATCATACTTTTCATAGTATTTACCACCTTTATCTGATCTTACAATTTTCACCTTTTTATCCAATTGCCTCTCAACCTCATTAATAAATACTTCAAGGGCTTCAATAGATTCAGATTTTTCATACAATAGATAAAGATAACTATAACGTGAAAAATCATCGATAAAAGTAATAAAATACTTTTCTCCACCAAAGGATGGAGCATCAAAAGGTCCACATATATTGGTATGTATGAGTTCAATAAGCTGTGTACTTCTTGTAGCCCCTTTCTTAGTGTATTTGGTTTGCTTTCTTTTAATGCAATCAATACACACACCGAGATCAGTAAAATTTAAATTCGAAAGAATTTCATTCTTTATTAATCTCTCTATTCTTTCCTTGGATATGTGACCTAAGCGTTTATGCCACAAGTACGCAGAACTTTCATCAACTAAATTCCGTTTAATTCCAATACTTTGATGCATGGTTAACAAAGTTTCAGCAAAATGATTATCAAACTTTAACTTCTATAAAGCATCATAAAAGATTCTAGAGCCAATAAAACTATTATTTTTATATAAACTAAAGGATCCAAATCCAAACTTACAATAAAATCCTGTTACATCAAGTTTTGATAAAAAAACTAAATTGCGAGAAAAAGTAAGTACATAAAGAGTTTGGTATAAATCAAGATAATGTTCAGTATCTAATATTAAGCGATAAGTACCAATTCATTCCACTGGAGCTTTATCTTGATTTCCCATGTAAATAAAACTTTTATTTGTTCTTATGGGTTAGATCGTAAGGAATCCCTACATCGTATTAGAAATATAAGTAGTTGAACTTGAATCAATCCACTAAGTATTATAAGGAACTTCAGTTAAATTTGATTTGAAACAAACTAAAGCACAAGGCTTACCTTTCTTTTTGAATCAATCCTTACGTTTCTGATAGTCTCTCTTTAAATGCCCAACTTTGTTACAAAAATATCACTTAACATTGTGTTCCCTTTTGTGGATTTGAGTTAACTCATTCAGGTTATGCAACTCCTTGAACCTTTTCTTCTTGTTCTTTCTAGGCTTCCTGTTAGTGCTCTTTTCAGCCTCTTGATTTAGAAGATGAACATAATGAGGTTTTTGATTCTTCTATCTCGTTTCCTCTTAAATAAGCATACTGGTCAATTCATTAATATTCCATTTATCTTTAATTGTGTTATAGCTCATTTGGAATGGACCATATTGTTCAAGATGAAGCAAGTTGAGAATGAACTGTACTAGAAAGAACTTACCCACAGACATCCCCAAATACTTTAATTCTGCTGCTATATTTGTCATTTCAATGACATGCTCATTCATAGTACAAGAATTATCAAACTTTATGTTGGTTAATTTAGCCATTAATATACTAGCAAAAGACTTATCAGCAGTTTAAGAGCACTCTTTTACAAGTTTCATAAATTCCTTAACACTTTTAATCTTAATAAAAGTACTTTTAATGTTGTTTGCTACTGTCATCCGCGTGAACATTAAACTTGATATGTTCAACCTTTCCCACACTTTATCAAAAGATTTCTCCTCCTCACTACTATTATCAGTAATAGTAGTGGGTTCCTCATCTTTACGTATTAAATCAAAATCCAAGACACCTAAGTGAAATTGGACTTGTTCGCACCAATAAGATAAATTCAATCTATTAAATAAAAGAACAGATGAAGCATGCAAATATAGAGAAACATGAACAAATACTACAAATATGCAAGAAACATTCATACATTAATGCTTTGAGATGATCACGTAATTAGATTCAAACTAAGACAATAATTGTATATCCTAGTTCTCCTTTGAATGATATTAAGACATACAAACTGCAAATGATGCTAATTAAAAATAAAAATTTAATTTGGTAATTATAAATATGTCCAATAAAAATGCTTGATATCTTTTGATAAACAAACCAAAATAATAGGACATATTAATTACCAACTATCATGTTCATCAATTATAAAAAAGCTAACCAGCCTTTGAGCAATTTCTAAATTTTTATAATAGATGAAATTTAATAACCCATGATCAATAATTGTCATCTCAATTATAAGCATCAAAATTCATGAGTTGTTGAACTTTTGTTTCTTAATTTAAAAATTACTAACTTTAAAATTTGACCACTTTGATGACTAACAAACTATAATTATGTAATTTTAAAATTGGAAACAACAAACTTTTTATATAGCTTATACCGCAATCAGATACACGAATATTAGCCATCGGCCGAAAAGCAAACAAAGGCATGTAAGTTATAATTGATGCATATTAGTCATCATTGATAGATAATTTTGTTTGCTCTCATCAATTTGCATATATATATATATATATACAATTTCTTTTCTTTTCTTTTCTTTTTTTTTACAAAATTGCTTTTACGATTATCCTTTTCATGCATATATGTGATTAACAATTTGTGATGACAAAATCGTCTACTGTGTACGCTTGCGTATAAGAAACAAAGAAAAACTTTTATTGCTTTCCCTTAATTCTACATATATATATATATATACACACACACACACATGCACACACGAGTACACAGGTAATACAAATAAAGAAAAGGAAACAATTTTTTTTATCAATGGCTTCAACTTGATCAATAATAGCAGCAAAACAATACCATTAATTAGCCATAAAAATTTTAGAATATATATAATCTACTATATAACTTTAAAGAATATATATAATCTATTATATAACTTTAAAAGAAAATCATAAGTTCAAAAACTTAAATGCTCTGATACCATATGATAAAACTTTAATTTCTGTAATCTTAGAAATCTTAGACCTTAATAATTTTCACGGAAGAAGATTCAGAGTATACCTTGATTTATGTTTTTGATTTGCTAAAACCTTTTGAACATAAAGTTTATCAGAGAAGAAGAACCCAGTTTCTCTCTCTAAACCCACAGTTATTACTTTTAACATATTTTCTAATGGAGAAAAAGAATATAAATTGATTGGGTGGAGAGAGGACTAAACCCTTATTTATAAACCCTTAATAGGTGTATTTCCATCAAAGCACATATCTCTTCAGATATAGACGTATTTTTTAATAAGAGTTGCAATCCTTTATAGCCAATAGAATTTTAACATTTAAATAATTATTAAACTAAATAAATAAATTTGTTAAATTTTATAGGCCTTCAATTAATTATATGGGTCATAATTCTAACATATATATACACACACCATCTAATGTTTCAGTTTTACAGTTGTTGCAGCTTGCCATTTTTTCTTCTTGCTGTTCTTTTTACGTTCAGTGTTGCGTCTCTCTCTTAATCGTTCTATACAATAATGCTTTTTAAATATTGAACGTGCTTAAGAAATTAGTTAAAACTTAAAAATTGTAATATGTGAGAGCTTTACACTTAACAAATTTTTACTTTTTACTGTAACATGTAAGAACTTTACACTGTAATAAGCTAAACTTTGTTTTTCTGATGTGCTTCCCTTGACATTTTCTCTTGCTGATGTTGTCTTATCCCTATTGTCATTTTTGTCCATGTGCGTATGCTGTTATTTTCTCATGTTTATGTCCTTTATCTATTACTGTTATTTTTTAGTTTGTCGGTCTCAAATTCATTTGAAATACTCTTAAAAAAAATAATTTGAAATACGACATAAATTATTGTTCCTAATGGCTACAATGAGAGAGTTGTTCCTACGTAATGTTAAATTGACGTGTCAATGACAAAATTAACATTCAAGTATAAAACAAGTTTTCTAATACAATGTCATTTTTCATCATAAGTTTACGATACGCTAATTTGTTACCAAAACTAACATATTACAAATTCAACCTCTAATTTCTATTGATTGAGAGCTTTATTTTTTTAATAATAATAACATTTTCACTTTTCAGTTATGTTAATGTTAAAAGTTTACTCTTATAAGTTTTAAGCTTAATAATTATAATAAAAAAATAAATATGACATTTTAAATAATATTATTCACTAAAACATAAAACAAAATAACACAATATACCCTGTTTGGTATTATTTTAAAAATTTTAAAAAATATTTTTACATATTTTTTTAGACAAAAAATTTAAAAATATTATTAATATAATTTATAAAAAAAATTTATTTTTTAAAACAAAACTATTAACACCAACCTGGAAAACCGTTAATGGCCACACCCACATCCATTGACGGTCACTGGAGTGGATAAAGACTAATTGACTTCAGTGATCTTCCTTATGTCCGTGCTTCACGTCTGTTTATTCTTCCTCTTCTCTGAAAAATCAAATGCCACTTCCTTCCATAGCAAAGCCAAGGAGAAGCTCTTTACTTTCTGAGTCTCATCATACGGCGTCCTCTCTTATTGATTCCACCGTCCTTTCCCAAACCCAATTCTCAAATCACCCTCCTCTTCCTATACGACACCCCAATTCCAAACGACGACCGTTAACCTTTCCTCCTCCTTCTTCTTTTAAAATCCATGTTGGTCTGTGCTTTCACGGATCACCAGTCTCATACTATGCCTCTCTCCTCCAATCTTGCATTACCAGAAAAGCAATTAACCCCGGAAAACAGCTGCATTGTCACCTATTCCAAATGCGTCTTGGATTTAATTTGGCTTTAGCTACGAAACTGGTCAATTTGTACAGTGTTTGTGGTGCTTTACGGGATGCCCACCATTTGTTTGATAGAATTCCTAAAAGTAACTCGTTTCTTTGGAATGTTCTGATCCGGGGTTACGCGTGGAATGGCCCGTACGAGGAGGCGATTTTGTTGTATAATCGAATGTTTGATTATGGGCTCATGCCCGATAGATTCACGTTCCCATTTGTGCTGAAAGCTTGCTCAGCACTTTCTGCTATTGAGGAAGGGAGGAAAATCCATGAGCTTGTAGTACATACCAAGTGTGAAACTGATGCGTATGTAGGTGCCGCTCTAATTGATATGTACGCAAAATGTTGTCGTCCGCAAAGTGCTCGACAAGTATTTGACAAGGTCGAAGAAAGAGATGCTGTGCTGTGGAATTCAATGCTTGCAGCTTATTCGCAAAATGGGCATCCGAATGAATCGCTTGCTCTGTGCAGTGAAATGGCTTTGACGGGATTGACGCCAACCGAGGCAACTCTTGTGACCGTCATATCGGCTACAGCAGACATTGCAGCTCTTCCCGCTGGGAAGAAGCTTCATGGGTTTAGTTTGAGGCACGGATTCGGATCAAACAACAAGGTGAAAACTGCATTGGTGGATATGTATGCTAAAAGCGGTTCCTTGAAGGTTGCTAGTATGTTGTTTGAGCAACTTGGTGAGAAGAGGGTTGCCTCTTGGAATGCCATGATCACCGGGTATGCAATGCATGGTTATGCAGCTGAAGCACTGGATTTGTTTGAGAAGATGAAAGGAGGAGGAGCTGTGCCTGATCACATAACTTTTGTGGGGGTCCTAGGGGCTTGTAGCCATGGGGGCTTGCTAGATAAAGGGTTGATGTTTTTTGAGTTTATGGTAAGAGAGTACAATATTGAACCCACAGTTCAGCATTATACATGCATGGTTGATCTGCTTGGGCATTGTGGCCACTTGAAGAAGGCTTACAATCTTATAACAGAAATGAAAGTGATGCCGGACTCCGGTGTATGGGGTGCTTTGCTGAATTCGTGTAAAATTCACGGGCATGTCGAGCTTGCTGAGCTGGCAGTGGAGAAATTGATGGAGCTTGAGCCTGATGACGCTGGTTATTATGTGATTCTATCAAACATCTATGCTCGAGCAGGTATGTGGGAAGGAGTTGCAAGACTGAGAAAGCTAATGATAGACAAGGGAATTAAGAAAAGCATTGCGTGTAGCTGGATTGAAGTGAGAAACAAAGTTCACGCATTTCTTTCAGGAGATACTTCTCATCCTAATTCAGCTGCCATATATGCAGAGCTAAAGAGGTTAGAAGGACTGATGGCTCAAGCTGGATATGTCCCGAGTACTGATTCAGTCTTCCACGATGTGGAAGATGATGAGAAGACTAATATAATTTCGAGTCACAGCGAGAGGCTAGCACTTGCATTTGGACTGATAAGTACAGAGTCAGGAACGAGGCTTTTGATAACTAAAAACCTACGAATTTGTGAAGATTGCCACATTGCAATCAAGTTCATCTCGCAAATCACCGATAGAGAAATCACCATCAGAGATGTCAATCGTTACCATCACTTCAAAGACGGACAATGTTCTTGTGGTGATTATTGGTGAGTGAAAGAAGACAAAATGGAAGCAAAGCAAAGCAGTATTTGCTTTTGCATATTCTTTTGTTTATTATGCTGTATGTAACAGTTGACAGAATATAGAAGACAAATTGTGCAGCTATACAACAAGATTATAAGAAACCAGGGAAAACAATATGTACCAAAATAGAAAGGAAAGCATTTCGTGGGGATGGCATTTTCCATGGTGATAATGCAAGAATGAGCCAATCAACCAGCAAATGTTTAACTCCCTAGAATGCGAGGAGTTTCCTCTTCATCTTTCGAGGCCGTTCTTTCTCTCATTTCAATGCTTCCTTTGTCAAGATTTTTCTTCATATCTTGCTTATAGATTCTTCACTCGATTGGGATAGACAGCCTTAAGGGGCACATGTTTCCCATAACTGTCAGTCCAGTCGTTTTTATTAAAAAGATTTTTTTTATCATCATCAGAACATTCTGCATTTAAAACGTGAGTGCTCTCTTTTGTCTTTCAAAGTTCTTCTGCCAACGCATTCACCTTCGTCCTCTGTTGAAGCGCCAGCTGAAGGAAAAAACTTTGTTCATAATGCAGGAATATAAATATTTATTTAAATTGTAATTAACAAATGAACAAGATAAATATATAGGAAACTCTTAGTGGTTTTCAACCTACAATCTTATTCTTGAATTGGCATAAAAAGTGGGCAAATACTGTGTTACATGGTTAATGTGTTCATGGGCCATATTCTGCTAAGACCTTCTTCAAAAAATTGAAATGATAGATTCTTTGCGTGGGAGACGTGGGAGTTGTTTAGTAACACAAGCCATACTAGTTTAGAAGAAATGCAAATCTTGCATTCATGTTTCCGCAGGTGATAATCTTCTTAAGGAAATCCCAGAAAGTTGTCAGGACGAGCCTCTCCTGCTCCATATAGACGTTTGCTTTATGCTCTTGGTGTCCCAACATTTCAACTTTCTCGTCACATAAAAACGCATCTGCTTCAGGAGATAGGAGCATTCCTTTCACCCCATTGACATATGTAGATTTGAGAAACTCTATATTGTTTGTGTTGACCCCATTTTCGTTCAAATGATCATCAGGAAACAGTTCCTGAACATCTGGCAGACACGGGAAGTTTTCCTTGTCCTCCAATCGGCAGGCAGTCACTCTGTGGTTTTCTTTCAATGCTTGCTTGTAGGATGTGAAACTGTTGCCTAATAACACAAACAGGGAGTTAAAATGTGCAGGCTTAATTGTACATATAGTCTGGTATAGTTTTGTCATCGAGGAATCAAGTGAAAACATAGAGGCCTTAGGATTTCAGAGTCAGGTGCAGAAGTCGGATAACCAGGATGAATATTATTATCATATGCATAGCTGCTAGCATATAAAGCTTGGAAATTAAAAATTGAGGGGGAAAAAAACACACAACAGGAAATTGCACTTTCTTCAATAGCTACTGTGAACACAGTAATAATCATAACAACAACAACAACAACAACATGAGTAAATTACCTAAAAAACCAAAACAACATTTTCACGACTATTCAAAAACTGAAGCTGACATTGTTATTAATACAGAACAAATGAATCAGTTGTATTGGCCATGAAACTTGTAGAAAAGAAGGGAACAGAGAAAGTGATCTCTCTCCGTTCCAAACCTTGTGGCAGAATTATTTGTTTTCTTTAATCCAGATATCAGTCATACCTGCATCTGACATGGCCACCAAATTCGAGCAGAAGTGCCTTATGGATTCTGGACTAAAGAGATCCGCCAACAACGATCTTATGCCAACACCAGCAATGCTAATTAGTCGTTACAGAGGAACAAAGTTCTTAAAATATGACTGAAGTGTGCAGAAAAGAGAACATCATTAGCAAATATATGAACCTGTATCTGCGAAGATTGGAGGATAAGGCAGACGATGAAGCAGAAGTTACAAGAGGATTCAACTGGTAAGCATAAAAAAAAAAAAAAATGAAAACATGAAGTGAGGAGGGAATTTAACAAGTGAAGTAGTATGTGAAAGCGTACTCACTTAAAAAATAGCAATGAATGACATTGTTGAGTTCGGACATCAAGAGTACCTGGGTCAGAGTATTCTTCTTTTTTGAACCAAAAGGCTGTAGAGCAGCAAATGCAGCAATATTGGCCTCCCTCACACAGGCTTTTGTATTAAGTTGGTCCCTAGGGGAAAGAGCCAACTTCTTCTGAGAACCTTCATGATTCTTGCAGTCCAAGCATTTACAGCTTTCAGAGCAGAACATGTTAGCTTTCCAGCATTCACAATATCGCTTTAGGCAGCAGGTTTTCTTACATTGACATCCCTCTTTCTGTTTTGCTACTAATGGACTGTCCTGGATTGTAGGTGGGTTGTTAGCAAACATAGGCTTGAAAGCACAAGGATTGCGCTCTAAAATTTTTCCAACAGCTGCATGCCTTGCAGACTTATTTTCAATGTTATTGTGACAATCAACACATTTGCACCCATTGCAGTGGATGCCAGAAGCAAAGCATTCACAATACCTGATAGTGGATAATCATTTGGCAAGAAATGGAATCTATCAACTTGAGAAATCCATCATGACATGGATTTACTATGAAAGTAAGAAAATGTACATAACACAAAATCCTGCGTACTTCTATCAAGGGAATTTAATCGGTATTATGAACTCAATTGAAAGGCCATTTCCAAGGAAAAACAATTGTTTATACTTCAGTGCATCAACCTTAAAAACAAGTTTATATGGACAAATAAGATTATGAGAAATTATTGGGCATATTCATGTACTACAGACGGTTAAATCTTTAAGAGAGCACTACAACAAGCGACATGCAACTCTGTGACTTTTGGAATGAGAAAAGATGGTGTAAACAATACACAACAATTTCCAGCCCAGAAAGTGCAATGCATAGTGGAAAAAGTCCATGTGAACGAAATGTACTTACAACTTTAAGCACTTTGTTTGCTTGCAACCGCATTGTTTATGATGTGTTGGAGTACCATCATCACCTTTGGCAAAAGCCTGCGGTTGTGGTGTTGAGGACTCTATCAGTCTGCGTCAGTGCAACAACAACAATCAAAAGAAACAACATTACAGTCCGAAGCTAACATATACTAGCTGAACAAATGTTTTGTTTGTGGAAACATAAATGCACAATTAGAAGAATACTATGTTACTGAATAACTTCTGTCTGAATAACATGTAGTGTTGAGTCGTACAACAAACTAAGCATATTACCAATACCTGGAATCCAGATTTCAATTTTATGTTAAGTACACTACAGCGAAACAAAATGTTGTTTGATGAAGAGAGCTAAAAAGAGGAATCATTTCAAGCAGATAGAACGATTACACAGACAGTCATTTCTCTTGAATAACAAAAGATCGAAATCATCTTCTTCTTTTGTTTAATTTTTTCCGTTTTATTTCTCGATAATTGAATCAACTTAGCCAAGCAACACATGAAGTTAGCGATGAAAGAGAAATTAGAAGATTTATCAAGAAAACAGGAAATCCAACAAACTTGGCAAATCTAATCCAAATATTTGTAAATCATATTTTTCTACTGAAACTTTCTATTTTGCTCTCCTTTGTTTTTTCTCATCAAACAAGCAGAAAATTAAAGTTGAAAATAGTGCAGATTTCATCTAATAATCCTGGAATTGCAAAGGACTCACTCCGTTGAAAATGGAGTCGGCGGCGACAAATGAAGCTCCAAGTTCATCTTCGCAAGTGACTGAAGGCTATCCGGAGACGAAGAAGCAGCAGCCGAAGATAAGCCTTGGAACATTGAAAAACCTAGCTTTTTGGCGCAAAACTTCGAAACTCCACAACTGCTCCTTCGTCGCCTCCTTTGATTTTGGCGGGAGATCTCAGTTGGCTCTCTGAATCACCACACTTTTCAATTACTTAGAAGATATGGCAAACACATGAAAAGATGCTAATATTCTGCTATTAATAGCGTGTATTGTTCAATTCTTTCTTTAGCAGCTGACAAAAAACAGATGAATTTTCGCGACGTTTGGTTTCACTTTCCGGGAAACCAAACAGCATGCAACTAATTTTGACTAAACATCAAACTAAGCAGTATTTCAATTTTCAAATTTCACGACGTTTGGCTTTCTCGACGTTAACAACGTCGAATTAAAACGTTGGAATTTCCATTTCCTTTCAATTTACAATTTCTAGGCAAACAAACAGATTTTCGATTTCCAAATTCAGTAGAAGAAAATCACATTTAATCAAAGTGATCGTGGAAGTTTGTTTTGAACATAAACTCCGGTCGCTAACAAAGCATTGCTCTTCGTCGGACGCCGGCGAGCTCCGACTGTACGGACTCGGACTCAACGGCGATATTAGGGGGAGAGAGAGGGAAACTGAAGCAAAAGAAGGGAATTTGGGAAAGAATGAAACTGAAATTTGAATCTGAAACTCTTTTTGATACGCTATATTGCAGAAATCTATTCCTTATTTTAAAAGGCCGCTGATTAATAAATTCATTTTTTTTAAACTAATCGTAATAAATACGAGGTTTGTTTCAAACTAATTGTAATAAATATGAAGTTTTAAATATATTTGTAATAAATAATAAATTTATATTGTAAATAATTTATTCAAATCTCCTACTAATACATTAAATAGTTTTTATTTATAATAAAAGATATAAAATGTAAATAATTTATGAAGAAGTCTTAAGTTTGGTATTGTTTTCCATCCAACTCTATTGTGGACGTCGAATTGGCATAGCATTTGAAACATGTTAGGTTTCTATTGGGCAAAAGCTGTTGAAAAGTAACTGACAGGGCAACAGACTTAAAACAATGGAGAATATTATAATATAGGTTAAGGGTAAAAGTGTAACTTTAATTGAATGGAATATGTTTTTTGTCTATAGTAAACAACAAGATACATAAAGCAGAAAAAATTAGTGACTGAAAAAACAATAATATGTAACTTTAACTGATTAAATTGGTAACTATTATGTATTTATATAAAATGTGATCATAAGTAATACAATTAGAAAATGCTAAAATATAAGCATACATTTGTTTCTTAAAAATGAAGCAAACTAACAATTATCCATGTAATATA
Organism: Artocarpus hirsutus; assembly: GCA_946598075.1. Lineage (NCBI taxonomy): Eukaryota > Viridiplantae > Streptophyta > Magnoliopsida > Rosales > Moraceae > Artocarpus > Artocarpus hirsutus. The sequence goes on along the minus strand of CAMOHE010051824.1, from coordinate 105,894 downwards.
TTTTGGAAACTCTTTCCCATTTGACTTAGAATGTGTTGGGGATGTTTTTTTGAATGAAACTAACAAGTTTTACGAAATTAGAGTTGGGATGGTTTCGATAGAATTTGCAATACGTGCCATGTTGTAAGGAAGTATGATTAATTTTACCACACTATGAGTTTAGCACGATATGAAATTAAGTTGTAAGTCATACAAATAAACAGAAGAATCGTATAACAAACAATAAAACTAATAATAAAATAAATTAGAAATAGAAATAAGGCTTAATTTCTGTGAATTGGCTAATAGAACATTTTTGAGAATGACGTAAGAGCACAAAAACATGACTAATTTACAGTCAAAAGATGAAATCGGCTGGCAACAGCAGAAATGGAGGAGTTGAAATAGGTTCGCAACGACGAAAATGCTTGAAAGCTTAAAAACTCAATCTAACGAGGACGACGAAAGAAGAATGCTCAGACTTGCGCTAAATTGGGGAAGAAAACACCAAACTTGCGATAGCGGTAATGCTTGGAGAACAAACTTGATAATGTCGATGAAGGCCAATCTCAATGAAAGAGAAGAAATTAGGGTGCCAAATTGGGGAAAAAAATCTCCTCTCTAAAAAATTTTGTTAACTTCTAAACTAGGAAAAAAATACAAGCGAAAAACAAAAAGACTATAAAAACTACCCAAACAATTTTACCTTTAGTGATGTGTATTTTTTTTTTTAAATATTAGTCACATTTTTGGGATCCTTTATTCACTCTATGTGTGCCTATGTATAACATTCTCTTTTTAGCTTGTCCCTCTTTACGTTAACACGCTTCAATTTTCATGTAATAGCTAAGATACTTGTTTCGATGAAAAATAGTACCAAACTAAAGACTTGCTTAATAATTTATTTATTTCTTGTTTACATTCTAAATAGTTTATCTTTACAAAAATGAAGTATTTACATCAAAAATTTACTATTTATTATAGATATATTTAAACCTGTGATTTACTTCAAAAAAATTCAAAAATCTCTTATTACTCTTGTCTTTCCTTCTTCTTTTTTTTTTTTTTTTTTTGTTTTTGTTTTTTTGATAAGCCCCTTAATTCCTCTTCCCACCCTCTAGTAAAATATGATCATATCTATATCAATTAAAATATCAAGTTAATGAAAATATTTTAATTAATGTAGAATGCCATTCTTCTCTTAGAATGTTTTAAAATGTCGGGAAAAAAAAAAGACGAATCGGTAGATGCTTGATCCTATGAGTTTTTTTTCCCCTCTTTGTCCTTTTCCTGAAGAAGATGTGCATGAGGATTTAATCACACGGCAAGAAATGAAATGTATATTTATGTTTCCCCAGTCTTCAGAGTGGAAATGAGAAGTTTTTAACTTTAAATTAAAAAAAAAGGCTTTTAGTTATCGTTGGTTAGTTCTAAGAAATGTGCAAAGATTTTTTTCAAAAATGTTTATTACAATTTACACACAAAATAATAATAAACGACAAAATTTTACAAAACAACGGTAAATATAAAACAACAATAATAGACAAACGACAACGACTTAGAAATGAATAACGACTGTACATCAAACAAAGGCGACGACACCGTGATAAGAACGACAAGATCAGCTCGAAGTAATATGATAACATAACCTATAAGAAAACGACAAAAAAAAAACTTAAAAGAAAACGACGTTCAGTTGGAAATAACATTGATAATATACAATTACGCGGGAGCACCAGAGCCAAGTGGTGACTTTTTAAAACGACAACAGCAAACAAACCACAACTGAACAACGTAGAAATTACTTGTGCATAAACGTCAATATCCAGAAAACGACAGTAAGTTAAAAAGCGACAACAAATCGACGGTTTAAAGGCGACGATCACGAAAATAAATGCAGCAGATGCACAATGAGGGTAGCATTCAAACGAGCAGGGACAACAACAGTATAAGTTCATAGACCACAATGTCGTCGAAACCACGACATCGAATGACAACGAGAATAACTCCTTATAGTAACAGAAATCTAAAAACGACAATAATAACTCGTAGACACAATGACGGTAGTAGCATTGTTTCCACATTGACCCATGTTTGGCTGAGTGGTGGGACGGTTTCCACTACAAACTCAGTTATAAACAGTGTAAAACTCTCACATGCTACAGTAATAATTAAAAAAAAATTGTTACAGTATAAAACTCTCATATGCTATAGTGTAAAGCTCTCATATGCTACAGTAAAATTATATTAAAATTTAGATTATTATTAAATATGAAAATATGGACCCATAATCACCGTTATTAGGTCCTATGTAGGCTTAAAACTATGAAAATCTTGTCATTTATCATGTCATAAATCAACAATGACCAAATTGAAATTGTAATAAACAAAATGGAAATATTAAACAGAAATGCCACGTAAATATTTATAATGGTTCACTTAAATATTGAGTTACATCTACTGTTGAGGAGCTTCGATCAAGCCTTGTATAGGCTGCTATATGATTTGTGGAAATAATGTATGCTTGTATAGAAAATAGCAAGAATCTAAGAAAAAGGAGAAAGAGAAGGTGTATTCACACAAAGAAGGTACAAAATTAGGAGAAAATAGATGTCTTGGAAAAAGAGTTCTTAGCTTATTATTGATAAAGGCTTCATTTAACAAAATGGGTTCCCACCAGTAAACAGTAGGCCTATGAGTGGCTGATAGAGTGGGACACGTGTCATGTGTTTACTGGCTGTGAGGTTTTGGACCACTTTCATCTGGAATAGCCGCTTGATTTAGTAGATTTCAACTTCCTTGGCAATTTCTAGCTTTAAATCGATCACTTTGTGTTGAGGTGAGCGAATCAGCTACAACAATAATAAAGTCCACCTCATGTCAAGGACTAATCCAAACCAAGCCTCATGAATCGAGTACATCGAGTACAAAAACGGGCGTCTTAAGTGGAACTACTCCGATCCGGGTCGCACGAAACAAGCACTTCGACCTTGACGGCTACGAAGTATTTGACCTGACCAGCGTTGAAGCACTTGAACAGCTACCAACGTACTTAATACTTGTTTTGCTCGCCACGCGATTTAAGCCATGCACCTTAGCGGGCGTTGATGGAGAAAACGACAATAATATACCAATAACTACACAAACACAACATTTTACAAATACAATGTCCAGGAATCAACGTTGACGAAGGAAACGACAATAATATACCAATAACTACATAAAAGACAACATTTTACAAATATTTCCTACAAATTGCACCCTGTTTATTGAAGGAAAAAAAAAAAAAAAAACGCCATAGAGATTAAAAAACAATAATGCCCTTCTAATGAAATCATTTGTTTCTTCTTTTTTTTTTAAATGAACAGAAACGAAATTTTAGGAAGCGAAATGACGTCAAGTTAGAAAAACGACAACGACACACGAACGACTCGGAAAATGATCTGTTTAAATACAACAAGATTGTTAAGAACGACAATAAGTTAGAAATCAAGAGGCACGTTTAGCTTGCAAGCAACACAAAATGGCATTATAATGGTGATAACAATAATGTCAAAAGGTTTAACAGCATTGTAATAGAGAATTGGTCCTACTTGGAACAAATTAAAAATGGAAGGATTTACGCAACAATAACTTAAAAAATAATAATTCGAGAGTAAATGGCCATTTATAGTTTTTTTTTAGTAAATAGCCAAAGTTTGGCAAAACTAGAGAAATGATTTTTTTATCAGCTTTAGTTCATCACTTATAAACATGTATTTATTATTGATTAGTGGTTTATCATTGATTAACATTAGTTAATGATTGACCAATTTCAATGAATAAATTACTAGTTTATTAGTCATAAACTATTAGTAAACTAAAGATAAATTGGTTATCATATTAACCACTGTAGAAAAACAATCATTTCCCTAAAAAATGTCCAGCCATTTACTTAAAAAATAAAAAATTTGACAATTTATTAAAAAAAAAGTAGCAAAAAAACCATTTATCTAATTTAAAAAAAGGTAAAATAACTATGAAATTAGTTCCATAAAAAACTTAAAAATTGGCGGCAACGCAAGAAAGTATAATTGTTTTTGGGAGGCAAGAAAACATAACAAAAACGATAAATATTGTTTCAATTACGCGTAAATTCACAAAAGATAATGGCGTAAAATAACGAAAGTGTAACCTATATGATATTTGATATCGTAAAGTTGTTTATTTTTATCAAGTTTGTTATTTTTTGTTTTCATTTTGTAAAGCTGGGTTCAGATAATAGAAATTGTTTTTTTCTCATTAACAAAAAAATCGTCATTTTGGTCATTAAATTGATTTTTTAACATTTACACATAACTATTTTTTTGAGAGGTACACAAAACTATTTTCTATCTATATTAATAGGGTGTTTGATAGAGTGATTAGAACCATTTTTACTATCATATATAAGGTTTTATATTGCATTTTTTTTTTACTATTGTAGCATATGATAGCTTTACACCACGCTTTAAACTAAACTGTTAAACACCATGTATACCGTTAAAAAGTTAGATTTTATAGATTAAACAACCCTTGCCCTTCTTAGAATAAGAACTTATTGTAAATTTTGCTTTCGGCCAAGAAGGGGCGATAAGAAAATAAAATAAAAGAGACAACATTACTCACATTGGCGCAATATTTGGAATTTTGGACAGGTTTTGGCGAGATCGAACAGAAACTTTCTATTTAAAAATCATTTTTTATTTTTCCTTTGTTTTTTTTTGAGAAATTGAAAAAATTATGGACTTTCAGCTACACAGATTATTCCATTAATTAATATCAGATCGAAGGATCGCGCATCTATTTCAGCAGAGAGAAATAGCGGGGATTTCTCTCTCTAAATCCGCCATCAGCGAAACCAAACACCAATTTCATGCGCGAAAATCTGCCATATCCAAACGAAGTAGAAAGCTTCATGATTTGATTCTTGAACCCCCGAAGCAATTCCCTGACTTCTAACCAGGTTCTAAATTTTTTTCTCTCTTGAATTTTCGACTTCGTTTTTATAGATTTCAGTTCCATATTGAAGTATCAGATTCAAATATTTGCGATTCCGATCTAAACCTTGTTATCTTATTAATGCCTAATTCTTGCATTATTATAAGTATGGCGAACTTTGATCCCATTGTTTCTTCATAAATTATCTGAAAAAAAACAAAAAAAGAAGGAAATCTTGGATTGGTTCCCTTTCTTGTTCTTTTCAAAGGTAATGATGTGTTTTTGAAATGGCGAGTTTGGATTTTGAATGGAATCTGATTTCGTCATTGTAGCCAGAAGATGGCGTGGTTTAGTGGGAATATTTCGTTGGGGAACATCGCCGATCTCGCCGGAGGGGCGGTGAATAAGCTGCAGGAGAGCGTCAAGAGTATCGAGAAGAATTTCGATAGCGCTCTCGGGTACGATGACAAAGAGAAGGCCGATTCAACCAGCAGTGAAGGTACTTCAGTTCACGCGGTTCATGCGAGCGTGTGTGTATATGTATTGTGTGTGTGTGTTTCTGTTGTAGAAAAATAACTATGTTTGCAACCTTGGTAAACATCCCTTGCACCACTGTTTTTTCCTATCTTTTCTCATTTCCTCTAAATATTCCATCTTGAAAAAGATCAAGAACAATAAATTCTATTTGCGTACTGAAAATAATCAGTTAAACATCCTGATTGCACCCTGGGATTAACTGTAAACTCCGACATCCTCAGTTCTAGTCCCACTAGAAGGACTATGGGCATTTTCCTAGTGACATTTATGGGCTGCCTCATTTGTCTTTGAGTAAGAAAAAGAAACGAAAAAAGATGATCTATTTATGGTGGGCACCTATTTTTTATGGCCTTGTGGGCACCTATTTTTTATGACCTTGCTGAAAGGATGCTGATGATTTCTTTATAATGCTATGTTATGTTATGTTGGCCGGACTTGGTCCAAATGTCAAAGTTCTCTAGTAAACTAATGTTTTTTATCAGTTATTATCGTGTTACCTCGTATAGAAATTGAAATTCTAGGTTTGGACTGATTGGTGGTCACTTCTTAATGTCTACCAGCTTCAGGATTATGGCCTTCATCCACTGATAGAAAAACGCTGTTTAATCCAGTTATGGCCTTTATGGGGCATAAAAGTATGGAAAGTGATGCCAAGTCGTTGCAAAAACCTGAATCTATCGAACCTGCTAAAGTTGAGAAACCATCAGGAGAGCAGAAGTCTCCTCAGTATCCTTCTATGTCAGAGGAAAAAGGTGGGGTCCTAACTGACACATCACCGATAGCTGCAACAGAAGAGGCTGCTGCAAAAGAAGAAAGAGAAGTTGACACAGCAGAAACAACCGATGGACATCAAGAAATGGTAGATGGAACAAATGCTGTTGTGTCTGACCCTGAAAAAGGGGAAATTGTATCATCTTTGGTGCATGCTGAACCACCTGAATCTGCTGTTCAGATATCTGAGCTGTCAGAGTCTGTTGAAAATCAGGAAAAGAAAGAGGTTGCAGCCTTAAGGGATTTAGGATATGTGCAAGAAAAATGGGGAGCCACTGAAGGAGATCAAGTTGAGGGAACTTTTGTTGTGCCTAACGAGGCACAAAATTTTGCTAATGTGCAAGATAACATGCATGAACGGAAGGAAGAAGTAGAGAGCACAGATGAACGGGACACACAAGTAGAGAGTACTGATGAACAAAAAGCGCAAGTAGAGAGCTCTGATGAGCAGAAGACGGATGTTGAGAGTACTGATGAACAGAAGACACAAGCTGAAGAGAGTGTAGAGATGATATCTCCAGTTGAAACTGGGGGGTTGACAGATACTAAAACTGGAAGTGGAGTTACAGCTGAGGAGATTGGCAGCGTTGGAAAAACTTCTAATGATGACCGGCCCAGTTTAGTTCTTACGGATGAAGCTTCAGAGACAGCTCCTGAGTTGGTTTTAAGTGAGAGTAATGCAGTTGTTAAAGTGGTTGGAGTAAATCAGCATGTTGATGATTCACAAAGTGATATTATAGAGCAACGTTTGAGATCCGGAACAAATGCTCCTGTCACTTCAGATTCTGCAATTGAACTGGAGAGGGTAAAAAAGGAGATGCAGATGATGGAAAAAGCTTTGCAAGGTGCTGCAAGACAAGCTCAGGTGTGTGATGAGATTATCTTGGATCATCTTATATTCTGTGCATCATTTGGATATGTTCTAGGTCACAGTCCTTTAATCTCATTTCTACAGTAATGAACTCCTATCCATTTGATTTTACGCAGACAAAGGCTGATGAGATTGCCAAGTTCATGAATGAAAACGAACAATTAAAGTCTGCGATTGAGGATTTGAAGGTGCGTATGCTTTGTCTGTTATTAATATTAACTTATTATATGTATGTAGATAAGACACAGTCACCAACGTACTATCATCTCATCTGTTGATGACTCATCTTTTTGCATAGGATTGCATTTCAAATAGTTTCTGTTCCAATGCTCTCTCTTTTCAGTATTTTTTCCCTCCTTACATTCATTCACGTAGAGGCCTTATTTTTCAAGTGTTTGCATTTTAACTGCCGAAACTTGTGCATCTATCAGAGGAGAACAAGTGATGCAGAAATTGAGACTTTGAGGGAGGAATACCATCAGAGGGTTGCAACTCTGGAAAGGAAGGTATATCTGTTCATATAGTCTTGTTAGTATTTTAGCTTGAGTTCTAGTTCATATTTTAATACTTGTGTCATATTCTTTCACATGAAAGGAGTAGTAAATAGCAACTAATGAATATACAACACAATCGATCCTGGGCTTAGCGAGATTGCTAACTGTGATGCCATCTAGATTGCATGGAAGTATATTGCTAATGATCTTTCAAAAATGACGAGTTATGGTCCCACATCAGTAGTTTTGTGTGTTGCACTATGAAGATATGATGCATATGGACGCAACTTACAAGTCCAAGGTAGTACCAAGTTATATAATGTACAAGGGACGCTGTTGTTTAGTCCTATCTAAGAAGGGGTGATTTCCTTTGTACTTTCCACTATCAATGGCTGATGATGACTGATAATGTTCCTGTTTGAGCATTTTTCAAGGGTTGGTTGGGTGAAATATGGTTTAAAAAGAAAGCAATATAACAGCGTTGAAATGTGCAATTGAAGGTGAATACAAGTTGAAGCAGACTAGTTGGTTGGTAGTGCATATTAGATTTTAACTCCCATCTCGTTACGTGTAACACAAACATACAGACACACATGTATGACTGTTTGCTTCTGTTTGGTAACTTTGTGTATATGTGATTTCAGGTTTATGCTCTTACTAAGGAAAGGGATACTCTTCGGAGAGAACAGAGTAAAAAAAGTGATGCAGCTGCTCTTCTGAAGGAAAAAGATGAAATTATTAGCCAGGTTATGGCTGAAGGTAGAGATTTAAAGATTCTAATAATTGTTTTCCGATGCATAAAATGAATTTTAGAGTATTCCTCTGCTTTTCTCTGAAGATGCTTTTTCCCCCTTTTCAAATTTGTCTTCTTATGTGTGGGGTGGGGGAGTCAAGTATGTCAAAAGGAGTACGCTTTCTTTCATTTATAGATCATAATTGAAGATAATCTTATGTTGCACAGGGGAAGAACTTTCAAAAAAGCAGGCTGCTCAGGAGGGTCAAATCAGAAAATTAAGGGCTCAGGTACTTGATGATGCTTATATATCAGCCAATTTTTCATTACTTTATTAATTCATCAATTTATTTGGTTATTGTTCTTTTCTTTTTGTTTCTTTTTTGTCTTCTGAAAGCTAGATTAGGGAGCTTGAAGAAGAGAAGAAGGGGTTGGTTACTAAGCTTCAGGTAATTGATTTCTCTTGCGTTGCTAAGTTTGTGATTAAGGCTTTCATTCTTCTGAACTCTGAAAAACAACCATTATTTTTAGTCGTGTGAAACTTAAATAATTGGCATGGACTTCTTTGGAAATCAGAGTACTCTTTCTGGAAATTTAGTTGGATTCAAGCTTTTGTTTTCAAATTTGGCTGGTTCATGTCTCATTTTTAAACTTGACCAAGTCTTCACAATAGATACGAGTTTCACTTCTAGAAGTTTGGGGATCTCTAAATGTCTTTGGTGTATTAAGCCTGCTGTTTGATTTCTTGCTCAGATTGCTTCTTGTTGCCAATTATTTAGCATACTTCTCTACAAAACGAAAGTTTAAAAGAATTTGAAAAGCCTGTATATCAAAAAAAAAAAAAAAAATGAAAGCATGTGGAATTCTTAATGTACTTGCAAAAAACGATTCTCTTGATATTTTATGATAAGATCTGATTTTAGTCAACTGGTGATGCGGCTTGGAACCAGTTCAAAAAATGACTGTACGTGATAAATTCCTCCAGGTAGAAGAGAATAAAGTAGAGAGTATAAAGCGGGACAAGACAGCCACAGAGAAGTTGCTGCAGGAGACAATAGAAAGACACCAATCAGAACTTGCCTTGCAAAAAGAATTTTATACTAATGCTTTGAATGCAGCCAAGGAGGCTGAAGCTTTGGCAGAGGCCCGTGCCAACAATGAAGCGAGATCTGAACTAGAGTCTCGTCTAAGGGAGGCTGAGGAACGTGAATCTATGCTAGTTCAGGCACTTGAAGAATTGAGGCAGACTCTAAGCAGAAAGGAGCAGCAGGTTTTCGTTCTGTTGGTTGAATTTTTGTTTGGTTTCACTAAAAGGCTGAAAATTGTTTTTTTATTTGTATTCTTTATTCTTTCCTAGGCTGTATTTAGAGAAGACATGCTTCATCGGGACATTGAAGACCTTCAGAAACGTTATCAAGTGTGTTAAGTTTCCTCAGCTGAAATTGAAAAAAAAAAAAAAAACCCTTAATCTTGTCACAGTTCTCTCACCTACTTTCCAATTAAATTTGGCTTACAGGCAAGTGAACGACGCTGTGAGGAGTTGATCACACAAGTTCCTGAGTCCACGAGGCCTCTTCTGAGGCAGATTGAAGCTATGCAGGTAAACATATTTCAAATGCTTTTTTGATATGTCGTGAAGATGATACTGGCCTTTCAATTTACCCGGGTCAACTAACCAGGTTCTTTTTGAAATGTTCCCTTCTTTTGTTGGGAAAAGGAAACAACTGCTAGAAAAGCAGAAGCTTGGGCGGCTGTAGAAAGATCCCTTAACTCCCGGCTTCAGGTTTGTGTATTATTTATGTAAGACGTGGTTCAATTCCCCTCAAAAAAAAAAAAAAAAAAAAAGATATGGTTCAATTGGAACTTATTTATCTTTCAAAAAGAAATGGAAAATTTATCTGTTCTTGGTAAACCTATAGGAAGCGGAGGCCAAAGCTGCAGGTGCTGAGGAAAGAGAGCGATCTGTGAATGAACGCTTATCTCAAACCTTATCTCGAATTAATGTTCTTGAGGCTCAGGTTCTCCTCTTTATGGGATATATTCTGTTGCATACAAATGGATTCCGTTGGTATGAATGGTATTAATTTACGCTAGGTATATATTTCAGATTTCTTGTCTTAGAGCTGAACAGACACAGTTAAGCAAGTCTCTTGAAAAAGAGAGGCAAAGGGCAGCTGAAAATAGACAGGAGTACCTTGCAGCTAAGGAGGAAGCTGACACACAGGAAGGTCGTGCTAACCAGCTTGAAGAAGAAATAAGGGAACTCAAGCGTAAACATAAGCAAGAGTTACAAGAAGCACTGACACATAGGGAACTGCTACAAGAGGTGGTGATTCTAGTTATTTAGTAAAGGTTTATTTTATCTGTATTTTGTTTTTGTTTTTCCTTAATCAATCATTTATTAGAGGTATCAAAGTTTAGTATGTTGCATGTTTGTTTAGTTGTCAAACAGTTAACATTACAATTAAGCTTTTGGTAAACAAGGAACTTTTCTCGTGCAACATTTTGCTCTCTAGGTTGAAAGAATTTAATCTTATTTCCCATTGTTTGTGTTTGGGTTTTCTTAGAAAATTTGATCGTAGATAGAGCAGCTTTATTTTTGTTGTATGTTGAACGAATTAATTTGATATTCATCCACATAAGAAAAATTGACGGGGTGGGTGGATAGTCGCAAAGGATATTTTTCTATGCCCTACCCAAAACAATGGAGAATGAAAAAAGGATGCATTCCATAATCCACTGAGCTTATTGGGTTTTTCCTTTTGATAAGTTTCTCTATAGACTACACCTTTTTTATTTGGTGATTAATGCGGTTCAGTTTTCTTATTTTGCCAGGAGATAGAAAAGGAGAAAGCTGCTCGTTTGGAATTGGAAAGGACAGCTCGTGTTCATTCTGTTGTACCTGATCAAACTCCCATAAGGCAGAATTCTGCATTTGAGAATGGTACGATCCTTTTGTTTTATTATATCATTTTATTGTCTTCCGTGTGTGAGATTGATTTTTCTTACTTGTTTGCAGGAAACTTGAGCCGAAAACTGTCAAGTGCTAGCAGCCCTGGGAGCATGGAGGAAAGCTATTATCTGCAAGCTTCTCTGGACCCATCTGACAGTTTATCTGAGAGGAGGAGTCTTGGAGAGGCAACCATGAACCCCTATTATATGAAGAGTATGACACCTGGTGCTTTTGAAGCTGCTCTTCGTCAAAAGGAGGGTGAACTTGCATCATACTTGTCTCGTTTGGTGAGTTTTTCCTTCGTTTTCCCAGGTTCTTGTATGCAAAAATTTTGTCACCGCATATTTTCATTTTGAGTGCTGTAGCATATTCCATATGTGAGCCATGCGGAGAGCTGCTTTTATTTGCTTTGACATTTTCTTTTATGAGAACCATTAGAGTTTTCGAGTGCTATTAAATCTTTACTAGGTTTAATCGTTTTGTATTTTAACAATTTACCCTTATAATCTTCCTCAGGCGTCAATGGAATCTATCCGTGATTCTCTTGCTGAGGAGTTGGTCAAAATGACCGAGCAGGTGCGTGTTTATATGTTGTCTTCTCTCCCGTCACCTATGCTGTCAGATATATATATTTTTTCTCTCTCTTCTGTTAATTGCCCTTTGGTGCTTGTTTTCGAAACTGAACTTGAGAATCTGTACTTTGTTCCAGTGTGAAAAATTACGGGCAGAGGCTTCCACATTACCTGGTGTTCGGGCTGAGTTGGAATCCCTGAGGAGGAGACACTCTGCAGCACTGGAGCTAATGGGTGAACGCGACGAAGAGGTATAACTAGCTTCCTACTTGGTTCCTTTTGTGTTATGGTAAACAAATTTTGGCGTTGAAGTTTGAATGTTGTGAGGATGTCTATCACGACTTATGCGAAGGTGTTCTGTTCTGAGATGCTTTTTCATCTTAGATTATATTGTAAGGTCTGCTCACTTTTCATGTTTCGTTGAAATCAACTCTGAAGCTTCAACAGAAGCCAGGCATCAAAGACTTGCACATCAGGAAGTAGATTGTGCCTTCCCTAAAAATAGCACTAGACTAGTTCTTTTGATAATTCAGAAGTTTAGTACTTGCAATGCTAGCAAATGAGACATTCTTCTGGTTTTCCTTTTTTGCTGTAGCTGGAGGAACTCCGTGCTGACATTATAGACTTGAAGGAGATGTACAGAGAGCAAGTAAACTTGCTTGTAAATAAGGTATTTCGCTCAGCAAGATTTAACCATTTTTGTTTCTTACTTCTCATCATTCTTTTCCCCCCCTTATATGTGCTGAATAATTACATCTGTCTGCATTTATATACAGATCCAGATTCTGAGTTCATCAATTGGAAATTCATAGCAAATGAACCTCTAAGGTATTAGGCCATTCGCCAAGTCTCGTTTTTCATGGTACGGGTGATGGTATTCTCAGGTGAAGGCAATCGGCTGTTAAATTTTTTTCCTCCATACCTGTCTTTTGAAGTTTTTGTTTTTGGTTCCAACTGTTTATTCACCCATAGAGAAGAGTATTTCTTTTATTAAAAAAGTAAAAGGAAAAAAAAAACCTTGATATGCACGTAACTATGGACTTGCTGTATAACATGAATGTTGTTGTGTCAATTATGAAGCTTGAACAATTTTTAAGTTTTCTCATTGATTTATTTGTAATAAATAAAGAGCATTCATTTCTTTTTTCCCTGGTAACATATTTGCTGCATTTCTCTTGTACCTCAGCCCCATTACTAATCCATGTGGGTTTCGTGAGTCTTCTTTATTTTCCCTTGTAGTGCCCTCGTGTACAATCCAAATTCTTCGATCACATAACTGCTCTATTGTTACTGGCTACTGGACTTGGAATCTACAGGGTACCTCAACTTAAATTCAGTACTAAGATAGCTAGAAGTGATTGGCGACTTCTGTAGTGGTCCGAAAAACCGTCGAGAATGCATGGTACAAGTTAAGCTTGAAATGAAAAGCGGTGACAGGTTGGCATTTTATTGACCAGTAGACTATGCCTGATTCATTGGGAGCTTCGATTTTAATTTAGCTTCAGTATGCACAATGGTCACCATACAACCCCTTTTATTCCAAAATTTGCATTAAAATGAAAAGATGCCCAATATCCAGTTTGTGAAAATGATCTTATTATGTCACATTAAAGCTTTCACAACGCGTATTATTAGGCCCTCTCAATGTCTATCTCCAAGTTGGAACTGCCGGACTTCACGAACACCAGAAACTTTCTTTGAGATTTGGCCCTTGTGAGTTACAGCTGTCCCCTTTTCGGTACAAGAATGACAGGCACTATGGCATGTTCATGAATGTTGCCAAAATTTTCATGTGAATTAGGCATCTCTTAATGGCCATTTGGTCTATACTTATCTCACATTTAATTTTATCACTAGTTGATGTCTTTCTAACCAAACATGTGTTTCTCACAACTAGATTATGTACATTGAATTGGACATCTATATTAGTCTTCTTAAGAGGATTAATTCCGTTAATATTGCTGGCTGACTTGCCAACAATCGAATTACCCTAAATAAAAGAAAAAAAAAATCTAACGTACCGCCGTCAATAAATGGACTTTCATTGCTTGTCAATTGTGTTACATCCTAATTTGTTAACTCCGTTTGCTTCCGTTTTGTGTGGTTTAAGTTGCAAGTATCCAGGGATTTGTTACAATTAAGTAGGGCAGAATTATAGGGTGCATCAGATTTAGCAATCCAGTTATATTCTAACGTTATCTCTTTCTCTCTTTTTTTTTTTTGTTTTTGTTTTTAAGGGTTCTTTTAATTGCCTCTTCTTCAGCTTTCCAAACCCCGAAAATTCACAGAAAAAAAAAACCCATAAATTTGAAGAAAATAAAAGAGCCAATCAACATGAACATCCCACGATTTTTACAACCAAAGAGAGCTACTTTTGCTTTAAGAGAAAAATGACCAAAAAAAACAGTCAAATCAGCTGAACGCAATTGACGCAAGTGATTTTAAAAGAGGCCTTCTAAGCCACGATAAGCCGAAAAAGATCTGAAACTTTGTGTCAGCATTTGATTGGACAATCTTTAGCAAACCAGCGAAACACCTAGTCCAGTTTGACGCCAACAAGCGGAAACAGGTGTCGGTATATCTGGTCCTCTGAGAAAGGTTCTAGTACTTTCTTCGATCTATAATTCCCCAGTTTCTTGAGCTAAGACAAAATGTCCTTAAAACCATTTCACAAAACTCACGCAAACGCCATGTGATTATCATCACATTGTCTTCAGCGTCATCATCATCCTTCGTAATTCACGTTTGACGGGTCGGTTTTAACTATAATCTTTATTGTCAACGTATACCGTATAAAAATTTTATATACTATAATAACAATAAAAATATTACTACAATATAAATTTTTTATATACTATAATAAAAATAATTTTAACTTACTCTAACAAACCGTACGAAATTATGATTAAAATATATGTAAAAAATAAAATAAAATTTATGATCGCTCAGATTTCCTTGTCTTTAACTTGTGCAGCTCACGTACCAAAAACACTGACAGTGACTTCCTCCGGCGTATTTTAGCATTCACCACCCCTTCGTCTTCAATCTCCCTTTCGCTATCTCTCATTGAATTAAGATCAGATCGTTTTCGTCCTCCGCATTTCACTAAGGTTCTCTCTCTCTCTATATGTATATATGAACATTTTCCTGGTTGTTTATCTATTTATTAAGAAGAAAGATGGTGAGCTTTTAGTATTTCTGATCTCCTTACATTTTTTTTCCTGTGCTTTTCTCAAAAAGATCATATAATGATAGTACTAATTCCAAATGCTTAAAAAAGAAAAAAACAGAGATCAATTCGGAAATTGATTAATTAATGTAAACGTTTTTATTATTATTAGTGTTATTTTTTGGGGCAGGCAGAATACGGTTTTGCGGAGTTTGGAGGTTTGCATAGTTCTGAAATGCGGGGGCGTCAGCGTGGGACGTCGAAGGACCAGACCAATGCTCACGACAAAGAAATTTCTGGTTCTCTCGTTTTAATTTTTTTTTAAAATAATTTCGGATTTGTGTTTCTTGTCATGTATTTTTTTCTTCAATTTTTAAAATAATTGTTTTTTTTTTTGGAATAATTGTGTGGATTGGTATGAGCTGGATTTTTCACATTCTTCGTCTCCACACTGTGACTTATTACCACTTTGCGGAAATATTATATCTTTACGTTGCAATCACATTTTGTTAAATTTGACAAATGTCACAGCAGATTTTTTATTTTTTATTTTTCTTTTTAACTGGGAAGTTTAACTGACATTCATGCTGGTTGGTTT
Organism: Artocarpus hirsutus; assembly: GCA_946598075.1. NCBI lineage: Eukaryota > Viridiplantae > Streptophyta > Magnoliopsida > Rosales > Moraceae > Artocarpus > Artocarpus hirsutus. The sequence goes on along the minus strand of CAMOHE010051824.1, from coordinate 90,258 downwards.
CTTATATGGACATTTTTGTTAGGACGTTTACTCAGTGGCAAAGATTTTGGGAACCCTTCATGGAAACGCTCTTTACCGCATATGCTCGTCGCAACACTTTCTTCGTTCTTGTTTGGCTACCATCTCGGGTATCTGTCGGATCCTTGTTTGCTTTTCCTGAATTTGTGTTTCAAGAATATTTAGTAATGTTTGTTATGTCTTCTGTTGCTTTGCCAATGCAGAGTGGTCAATGAGACACTAGAAAGCATTGCCGTGGATCTTGACTTTAGGGGGGATACCTTAGCCGAAGGTACTAAATTTCATTTGGTGTTCTGGTTGTATTTATTTTTTACTGTACTTTATGCACTCAAAAAGTTTCTTGTATTAATTGTAGGTTTAGTGGTGAGTACATGTTTAGGAGGTGCATTTGTTGGATCTCTACTTAGCGGCTCAATTGCAGATGGAGTTGGGCGTCGAAGGGCGTTTCAGCTCTGTGCACTGCCAATGATAATTGGTGCATCACTGAGGTCCGCAATATTCGTGTGGCGTACTTATTTCGTCTGCTTTTCATCTTCCTAATTTTTTAGCACCCAATGAAATGTTGTGAGATTTTTTTTTTTTTAATTGGATATGCAATCTAACCATAACGCTTTACAAAATACATGCTTCTACAGGAATTATTTTTTTCCCCAAAGGGATAATTTTCAATTACTTTCTGAATTTATGGGATTGCCAAAGTTAAACTGGTCATCCTCATTTTCAATGGATTTCTGAATTTGTGTGTATGTTCATCACATCGTCGATGAATTTTCATTCCTTTAATATTTCTCCAAGCATTTTCTTTTTTCACTTTCGTTTATTAACAACTGTTATGATTGGGTTTAGCAGACATGGGGAAGGGCAAAGTACTGGAGATGAATCACTTCACAACCAACCACTGATATACTACATTGAATACTCATTATATGTCTTTAGATTCTTTTGAATGAATAGAAATGTTTTTTCTTTTAAATTTTTGTGACGGTTTGCGTTAAACATGTTCATGGTGTAGTTAATTATAATCTTGCAGAAGGTTTACCTAAGAATTCAAACAATTTTGCAGTGCAACAACTAAAGAACTGTGGGGTATGCTTCTAGGGAGGTTTTTAGTTGGAACTGGAATGGGCATCGGTCCAGCTGTTGCTGCTCTTTATGTAGCAGAGGTACGACATACTATCTTTTTATTAAATAATTGAAATTTGAACGATTGCGTACTCTTGTCTGTAATGTCCCTTGTTCTAAGTTCTTTTATGTCTTATGCCTGATCCAAATGAACAGATTTCTCCAGCCTTTATAAGGGGCACGTTTGGTAGTTCCACACAAATTGCTACATGTCTTGGAATTATGGCGGCTCTCTTTATTGGACTCCCGGCCAAGGAAATAGAGGGCTGGTAAGATTTTTTATTTTTATTTTTTTTGAAAGAAGGCTGGTAAGATATGAGGAAAGAGAACCTAATAATTGGTCTTTTCTAAGGCAAGGTAACAACTTTGTTTATTTCTAATGACAACTTTTGAACAAAAACATTCTGCAAGCTCAGGTGGCGGATTTGTTTTTGGGTATCTGCTGTTCCTGCTGCAGCACTCGCTTTTCTCATGGAGTTTTGTGCAGAGAGCCCTCATTGGCTTTTCAAGGTTCTATTACATACTATCATGTGTTAGTTGTAATAGATCTCATTAACAGCAATTTGCATCATCAACTCTCCTACTAAACACGTTGAACTAAATCATGAGACTTATCATATTTCAGTTGTTTTCGTCTGTTGATGAATTTTTTTAAAAGAGATACTTATGGATGTTTATTATTTGGTTCAGAGAGGAAGAGTTCCCGAAGCTGAAGCTGAATTCGAAAAGCTTTTAGGTGGACTATTTGTCAAATCTGCTATGGCAGAATTGTCCAAGTTTGATAGAGGTGATGAATCTGATGCAGTTAAGTTCTCGGACCTGATCCATGGCCGGCATTTTAAAGGTACAAATTCTTATGTTAATATAGACTTGATTAGCTCATGTAATCTGATGTTTCCCTGTACGCGATTGCCTTATCGTTTCCATATTTTGCAGTGGTTTTCATGGGCTCTACCCTTTTTGCTTTTCAACAGCTATCTGGCATAAATGCTGTTTTCTATTTCTCTTCTACCGTCTTTAAAAGCTTTGGGGTACCATCCGATGTTGCAAACATATGCGTGGGAATCTCAAATTTGTTGGGTACAGATCGACTTCTCTTACTTAACATCTTTCAGAGATATGCTTGTAATGCGCGTATTTAGTTTACTTGTGCAACCTCAGGTTCGGTAGCTGCGATGATATTGATGGATAAACTTGGAAGAAAGGTGCTTCTTCTTGGAAGTTTCTCTGGCATGGTAAGCTCTAGAAGAACAGAAAAATACCAGAATAATGGATATTGTCCTACAAATGGCGAGTTCCCTAAACGCAGTTCTTCTTTAGGTAGTGTCATTGGGCCTTCAAGTAAGTGCAGCAAGTTCTTTCACATCGGGATCTCGAGCACTGTACCTATCTGTTGGCGGCATGCTTCTGTAAGTGGCGAATCTCATGCGATAAGCACAGAAGCTTTTGTTATGTTACTATTATTTGGCTAAACACGAAACGAGCAATGCAGGTTTGTCTTGATGTTCTCTGTCGGTGCTGGTCCGGTCCCCAGTCTTCTTCTTTCTGAAATATTTCCTGGTCGGATTAGGGCCAAGGCAATGGCAGTTTGCATGGCTGTGCATTGGGTAATTTTCCTATCTGGTCATTCCATATATGAATTCTGGCTTGTAATTTTTGCTCCAACTGTTTAGTTCTTGGTTGTGCCTTTCTGATAAAGATTAGTGCATTTAACAGGTGATAAATTTCTTCGTTGGTCTATTGTTTTTGCGCTTGCTCAAGCAAATTGGAGCGCAATATTTGTATGCGCTCTTCGCCTCCTTTTGTTTTGTCGCAGTGATCTTTGTGAAGAGAAATGTGGTGGAAACAAAAGGAAAAACACTTCAAGAAATTGAGATTGCTCTTGTTCCGCCAGAGTAGAGGTACTAATCACTTTTGTAACGAGTCCAGACGAACTGTTTATAGAGTAATGTGGGAATCCTTGTATTTGTTGCTCCCACATCTAAATCTTTCTGCTTTATTTTATTTTATTTTTATTTGCAGGAAAGACAATAACATTCACTCAAGTCTGCATATTCCCAAATCACAGGCTCAAAAGTTATCAATTTGGCTAGATGATTCCATCTGAGTATTGGAATGATATGTTCATCATGTGCTCTCTCTGAAAGGCCAATGTATATTGGTGGAGGGCTTTTTTTTTTTTTTGGGCACGAGCATTTTTGTGAACACATTGATGTTATTTTGTATTGAATTTAATGGGTGTAGTGGAAATAACAAATGAGAGACCAAAAGCTAAAATATAATATGTTCACAAAACAAGCATTGCACTTCAATAAACCAGTTTCAAAGAGTATAATGTAGCCTTGCTGCAGGTCATCTGATTCTGATCCCTCCATCTCATTACATAGGAGATAATTAGTAAAACTTTATTCATTAAATCCGTTCATGTGAAATTCTAAGGAATGAAAACAAAATATTTTTTGTCTAACAACTAACATCATTTTTTTTGTCACTCTTTTAAACCTGGGATAATTTGAACTCTTGGACGTTTCGTGGTGCAGTTGTGTGTAAAATTGTTACGCCTGCAATATACTTTTGTCTGGATGTTATCTCAAAAACTACTGATTTTAGCCACTGAAAATCATGAATCACATCTTTAATTTCATCTCTCTCTCTCTCCCTCTCTCTCTTGTTTTGCTTTGTGAAGTTATAAATCAAACCCTCGAAATTTTCAGAAATATATATATATTTTTTTGTTTGGAAGGTTTGAGGAATAACATCATATATTTACGGTACTTTTTTTGTTTGAAGTTTTAGTTGTAACTGATATTTTATTTTTATTAAAAACTATAATATGTGAAAATTTTATACAGTAAAAATTTTTTATTTTTTATTTTTAACTATTAAGAGTTTTACATTGTTTACAATTATAACTTATGGGTTAGAACTGAAGTTTCAAACACCCTATAAGCTTTTTAAGTGATTGTTATGTAATTATTTTTGTCAATTTAAATGTTTTATTTTATTTTAAACGTGATTTACCTCATTAATTAGGAGGTTTTAAAGCAAATTATCATTTTAAGCCTATTTTTAAGTAATGATCCAACTCTTATTTTTGTTTTTTTGAGAAGAGTAATGATCCAAGTTTTTACTAAATAAGAGTGATTGTTATTATAAATATTCAGTCATGGTTTATTATTGATGGACTAATATTAATCAATAATTAAACTAGTCATGCTACAATTAAAAACACAAAAGTTGTTATATTATAAAATTCTCACATGCTATAAACTTCATACGTATGTTTTAATTGATTCTTCAAAATAGAAGCGAAATCATTGGTATATTATCGATTAACCACTTCAAAACCCAACTAACTAATAAAAAAGGATCATTTAACTAAAAAAAAAGTTTTGACCATTAATCAGAAAAAAGGGGACAAAACTAGCTATCCACATGATATTTCGTCTCTTATTATTATTATTTTTTTTGTAAATTTTAATGGAACGGACCAAAATGATTAAAACGATTAGCTAAAATAACTTTGACCAAATTGTTACCTTTGTAATAATAAAAAAACTTTAGGACTTTTTATAATAACTAGTCTAAACACGCGTTATACATGAGCATATTTAGCTTGCCATTTTTTAGTAATAATTTATAGTAAATGTATAAATATTTTTAAAAATAAATAAAATAAAATAATATAATATAACATAGACATCTTAAAATACATATGTACTTATAAGGATAAAAAAAAGGGGAAAAAAAGGAAAAAATAGGGTAAAGCAAGAAAAAGGAGCAGAGAAAAGATAAAAGAAAGGAAATATAGCACATTTTAAAAAAGTAAAACAAAGAAAATGACACTTGGCAATCATTGGAGGAGTGGCCAAAGAAAAATCACTAATAAAATGTCAGCTTTATTTATAGGTCCCACCGTGACACATCTTTTATTGGCAACACCAGCGAAGCTTTATAATAAGAGGAATTGCATGAAATAACATTTTGTGGTCGTTAAGTAAAGAATGTGGACAAACGGTTTTCGAATGAATAAAAAGACCATAATACCCTAAAAACATGTTTTTTTTATTTCAGATTTTTTCTCTCTCCTCCCCTCTCTCTGCCCTTTCTCTCTCTTCCTTTATTTTAAATTTCCCTTCGACACTTTTTTCATGGTTTCCCTCTGCCTTCTTCGATACACTCTCTGTCTCACTTTCCCCCCTTCGTTTCTCCTCCGATCTCTTCGTCTTCGCCACCCGCGCTGGAGATGTTGACGACACGAGGGAGTTTTCGTCTTCGACGATAGTCACAAGGATCAACAACGGCTACTCCATGCCGAGATCTTGAGGTCGTGAGTTGCCGGCGGCCACTGTAGCAACGAACTAATCGGCTCTTGTGATGGAGTTGTAGCCTCGGAAAGAAGGAACTGGAGATTGTGCGAGTCACAATTTGAAGTTCTCGGTCATGAAGGATATGAAGTTCTCCGGCAACGGTTGGGTTCTTGGACTGACGGTGGATTGACGGCGATGGCGCTGCGGTGAAAGATGGGTGACGTTAGTTTTGTAGATCGACAGGACTTGTGTGATCGTCGTGCTCAAGATTCGGAGTTGCGTTATAACGGCAGAAAAAAGAAAAAAAGAAAAAAATAAAAAAATAAAAAATAAAACAGTTTTATTTGTCCTCTAAAGAGCAGTTTTATTTGTTTTGGTTCATATTTGGTTTTGTTCAAATTGGTTGAGATCTAGGTGCTTTGATATGTTCTCTTCAGATTGAACTTTGATCTTGGATTATGCTAGTTCTTTGTTGAGATCTTGGTGTATGCTATATTTATACAATAAAATACAGTATTTATGAGAAAATAATATACTGTGGTCGGTGTTTCGATAAAATAATCGATAAATTTTTGTATTCATATAAAAAAATATAATATTTATTAATATAAATTTTTGTATTCATATAAAAAAATATAATATTTATTAATAAATATTATATTTTTTAACTGTTAAAATTTAGTAAAATTGTTAATAAATTTTTATATTTACATAATTAATATTATAATATTTAATAAATATTACATTTTTTAACCGTGGATACGAGTGTGTGATATAATAGATATATAAGTGTGAGTATTTTAAAATTTTTGTTTTTAATTTCTTATAGAATATTACTAAATTTTTTATATAATATGTTATTTATATATTTTTAAACTATATAATATTATTTATTAAGTTTTAACATAAACACGTCAGTTTGTTCTTTCTCTTTTATAACAATGCAATGCTTAGGACCAGAAATTCTGGTAGTCTTTCTTGAAGGGTGCTAAAAATACTCGTATTTTTTCTACTTTCTTTTATACTTTTTTCAATTACTTAAAATCTACTAATTTATAA
>CAMOHE010051824.1:32103-82387 GCA_946598075.1 Artocarpus hirsutus | reverse complement strand
TTATTAAGTTTTAACATAAACACGTCAGTTTGTTCTTTCTCTTTTATAACAATGCAATGCTTAGGACCAGAAATTCTGGTAGTCTTTCTTGAAGGGTGCTAAAAATACTCGTATTTTTTCTACTTTCTTTTATACTTTTTTCAATTACTTAAAATCTACTAATTTATAATTTATTATTTAAATAAAAAGTAGGATGATAAAACTTATGTGTCAAACAATGGGTGAAACGAGCATAAAAAAGAGCAATAAAATCTCTACTTCATATATGTAAACGAAAATTACGACAATAATAAGTTGACGAGTTTACCCTTTCTTCGTTTGAGAGAAAAACACAACTTGCCGTCCACAACCTAGTGGCGGGAAAGTATAGTTTCCGGCGGGAAAAGGACGCTGAACACTTCTATAAGAGACCAGGTAAAATGATATTAGCTATTTCTCTTCCAATCTACTTTTGGAATTTTCGTTACCTATTTTATTGAATTTGCCCTTCACCCCATCAATTGCTAAGAGAAAGAGACCTCCATCTCCGTGACCATAGCGTAACTTTTGAATCTTTCCCAGCGATTTTCTTCTTCTGGGTAACTAAAAGCTACGATATTTTCAGTGCCGGAGTTGATCTTGTACCTGAAAACAAGTTAATGCGTATTTCGAGGGCGTTAGGTTGTCGGTTTGAACTGAAAACGCTGTATTAATTCTAACCTTACGAGAGAAAAATCCGTAGCAAAATTGGTTTGAAATGGGATTTTTTTGTTTGAACCAGTTTATCAAATACATTATTCTATTCGTTTGTCTAATGCTCCACTTGTTCGATGAAATGCTTCACTGAAAACTGACCTGTCTTGAATTGTTTTAATGATATTCTTTTGTGGCTCTTCGCGTGAATTTTAGCTTGTTTGTGGATAATCTATGTAGAATACGTATGAAAAATGGAGAACGACGTGGATGAAGTGAAGAAGCAACTGATTGTTGAAGCTCGAGCTAAGAACATCAGCCATAACGTATGTTGCACCGAGTGTGGGAGTCAGTCCATTGAAGATTCTCAAGCAGATATGGCCATTCTTCTCAGGAAGGTAGATTCTATGGTTTGGTTCTTCTCAGGAAGCAGATATTTCGATGCAAATGTCAATTCTAATACTATGTTTGGTACTAAAAAGTGTAAAATGACAAGTTTGATGTATTATTCTATTTTCTACTCCAATTCATAATGTTATTTAAATGTTATATATACTTTGCCACGATTGTTGAGCTTTGAAGCATGTAAAAGTGGACTTCTAATTCTAAAATAATTTGAAAATGATAATGTTGGAATGATTAAATGAAGAAGTCACTATACCAAAGGCTAAAATTTGGCATATGCCATAAAATAGCACGAGAGTAGTTTTCCTACTCAAATGCTAAAACTTGGTATTAATTCACTGATTTAAAACTACATTAGAGATGCTCCAAGCTTCAATAACATATTTTCTGAGAAATCAAGAGAATGTAAAGGCTGTTCTTTTGCTCCTCTTAAGTTTAGTCATCCAAATGGAGTACCCTTCTGTCTTATATAAGGACAACCCAAATCAAAGCTTGACTTCATATTGTGAGGCAACAAGACAACAAAGCCCCACACATGGATACGCATGAGGCCTTTGAATGACGCAGCTTCACAAGAAGCTCTTGTTGGATTAAATTCTCTCTCTGTTTTATGCTTGTGTCCTTAAGTTCAACAGCTCAAGGGGAAGCTATTGGGATTCTGAATCTTCTCTTTATTGATGTTTTCTATGGATTGACAGTTAATCCGTGACGAGATTCACTCTGGCAAAACAGACACAGATCTTTGAAAAGCTAGAAGAGGATTATGGAGAGACCATTCTATATGCGACAAAGTTTGATCTGCAGACAGCAGCCCTTTGGCTGTCACCGGTATGTTGAAGGGCCTACTGATACAAACTTACGTTCCTTTCTGTATTTATTTTATTTCATTGGATTTGGGAAAGCGCCGGTGCCGCAGCTGGTGTATGGGCTTATCAGAGGCACAAAGCAAAGAACAACGTTCACATCATGGCTCAAAACCTCGTCAGACGCGTTCCATTGACTCCGAATGAGAAGCAGACTATGCTAGATCTACTCAAACCTCCTCCGCAGCCGAAGACTACTCTTTTGTCCATGTGGAGGAGGTGGCAAAGTCAATGACGCGCCTTCTTAGCTTTGACTTTGGTGAGAATCAAACTTGTAGAAATGGTTAAACACTAGTCTCCGGAGACGAGAATCGACTTGTTAAATGGTTTGAGCTTAGTTGAATAAAATAATTCCCCTTACAGAATTCCGATTTTCTTACAATCTCGTACTGTAACTAGTGATCATACTGTATGATTTTGAATATTGACACATCGATAATAGTTGACTTCTTTTCTGAAAGGAAATTATATATATTTTTTGGTACGTTTTATCCTTGTTTCCATACACGGAGTCTGTACATCGGTCAAACTTGTCCGAGTTGAACTTATCCCACAATTCTTACGTTTCTATCCATTTTCTCGTCTTATTCTTTTCACATTGTTGAATTTTTATCCCTTCAAGAAGCAAAAACCAAATGGGCTATCTGGCTTGTGTCCATATACGGACACCTTGAACACTATGCGGCGAAGCCTCCCCTAAGAGTTGCTGTTTTGGCATCAAAACAATGAAACCTTGATCAGATTTTTATCTTTTTCCTTGTTTTGACTACTATTGAACTTTAATTCTTCTGGCCAACAAGAGGATTTATATCAAAAGATTGTTCCCAATGAGGAGCTATCCATTTTTTAAATAACTTTTTGGAAGATTGTATATTCCGGTTATTTTCCACCTTAAATACTAAATAATAAAATCTATCCAAGTTGTATATTAATTCTATGTGAATGCCAAACTGCCTTTGAAAGTTTGGAAGGGGTACAATAATGGTGCAGTGATGTGTTCACCATCATTTGTGTACTCCTTACCGATTACCTAGTTGTTGCTTGCCGTTGACTTCCAAAATTTAGAAAAGTCAAAATTAGAATTTCGGGATACACGGAGAAGACTTTTTGAACATGACAACATCACGATTTGATCGGGGGGAAAAAAAAAGCAAGCTCCTAGAAGCCTGAAAAGGGTGAACATTTGCTTATTTAAATGAAAGCAAAGTTGAGTGCCACGGTTATCTTCTAGCAACATAACTTGCAGCATACCACAACCGATCAATTATCAAATGGGTGGAACTGGGGTGATTCAGGGCCAGCAAGTTCCACAAAATCCTGAACCTAACGCCCCGCCGATTTCAGATTATCAAACCAACCAAAACCAACCACTTGGAAGGCCATGGAGCACTGGACTATTTGATTGCCATGAAAATCAGACCAATGGTAAACTTCACTTTCTCTCCATCCTTTGCTTTATTAGTGGAATTAGGGAAAGCACAAAACAATATAAAATTCAGCTCTTCCATGTACACAGTCTAGTCAGTATGAACAGTTTTTTAAAGAATGAGTTTGAACTCTGTTGTCAAGTTTGCAAAACACAGAACTTGATGACTAACACATTAGGGAACTACATGAAGAGCAAAAAGAAGACTGAAATAGAATTTTGATAGTGTTTCAACCGTTGAAGTAAATTTTCAATGGTTCTTTCTATGAGTTTCCACATTAAAACTTTGTAGTGAGTGACAAAGAACTGCTTTTATTTATAGATCAAACCGTTAAAAAATTAATTCAACAACTAAAACAATAGTACCTACCCTGCAGTAGAAATTTCCAATTCTGTTATGCTTATATGTTATCAGTATTTGTACAAGGACCAATCTGATTGTGTAATTTTGTATTTGGGCAGCTGTTATGACCGCCTTTTTCCCATGTGTTACATTTGGGCAGATTGCAGAAGTACTTGATAGTGGAGAAATGGGTAATTTTCCTTTCTCTTCATGTTGATGTTTAAGTTGATTAGAAGGTTTTTTTTTTTTTTTTTTTTGAACTTGTCCCCAGTTAATGTGGATGCTCAAGTCATCTACTTTTTCTCATATATAAAATTCTATTACTGCAGCTTGCCATTTGGGGAGCTTCATTTACTTATTGATGATGCCTGCTCTGTGTTCTCAATGGATTATGGGATCCAAATATAGAAAAAAGCTGAGAGACAAATATGGTTTGGTAGAAGCTCCATATACAGATGTGATCTCCCATGTCTTTTGTCCCTGCTGTTCCCTTTGTCAGGAATTCAGAGAGCTCAAAATCAGAGAACTTGACCCTGCCCTTGGTACATACAAACACATATATACATATATAGAATGCAATTGTTATTTTAAGTATTATCAACTAGAAAATTGCCTTATTGTGTTTGGCTATATTACAGGATGGAAGGGAATCCTCGCCCAACAACAGGAAAAACAGTTTCAAGATGGAACTCAAGACGTTCCTCCGTGGGCACAAGCCATGTCCAAATGAAGATTTAAACAGCTCGATGAGGGGTTTTCAAGCTTCTCGAAACAAGATTGTTTGAAATTATATATATATATTTTTAATGTTTGATATTTGTTTCTTTGGCTGTAAGTTAAAATTCAATGCTTTTTTTTTTCTTCTTTTTTTTTTTTTTTGGTTTTGTTTTGTGTGTGTTTGTGATGGTTGTCATAGCTTGCTAATGTCTGACTTTGTTCATGGTAAGATTGCTATTATTCAATCGGATTTGCAGTATTTGAGATGAAATGAGTGGAACAAAATGTAACTAATTACAATGAAAATAGTTAGATACATAGATAAATAATAATCTTCGTTGACCTTTTGAAGTTCAAGTTGTATATATCCAGCTATATATAGTTATTGTATATATCCAGCTATATAATAGTTTATCTTTCGTATAATCTTGCAAAAAAAAACTACTTAAGAATTGAGGCAACATTTTCAATCAAGCCTGAATCCAGATTTAAGAATCAAGAATCAACAAACAAACAGCTATTAAGGTAGGCTTTCAACATGTGCACCAACTAGGCTGACTTCTATCTTTAAGCTTAAAATACAGCCAAATCAAATTAAGGACAATCTTTTTATACTAATTGTAATATTAATAAATTAATCTTGTACCACTTCATGTACAAGTTACATGATGGTCCAGAGAACAAATAGGTTTCGCCAACTAATCGTTGAAGAATTGAAGAACTGGATCACTTGCTCTTGTGGAGCCCAAAGAGGAAAATAGGAAGCACTACTTTTTCAGTTTTTCTCTGAAACCTTCTATGTTCTGCTAACTCTTTCTTAACCGGAAATCCAAGCCAAGGCCCGGACATGTTACGGTAATGTTCAACGACATTGATGGAGTCTAATTATTATCCTGACGTAGAGTTAGCGTGCAAATTAACAAGTGAGAGACTTTTTTTCTTGTAATCTTTTCTTATGATAGTGAAATCTGCAACAGACCAAAGTGGTTGTAGCTTTCTTTGAAAGCGAATCAATATATATCTTGTGTTTTTGTTTGTTTGCTTTTCTTCGATTTTATTACTCCCAGCAATTAAGAATTAAGACGTCCAATGCTTAACAATATATATTTATCATGCATGAATTTTCTTTAATAAAAAGAAACACGTTGCGTTTCGAATTCATTGATGGTCAACTTAAGAGAAACATAAAGCGCAACAAGCTCCAAAATAGGCCTGAAATCTAACAAGGTGAGCTTGATCGATCATGACTCATGAGGACCTTCCCAGGTCATCCAGGCATAAAATACTATTTTTCGCAATGCCTTGTTCGAAATAAAAGAGTCACTGGTGAAACTTTGTATTCAAGTTTCACTCTAAAAACAACCACTCAATTAAGCTCTTAGACATACCAAAACATATGTTTCATGCAATTACCATATTTCAAATACAAATTTTTGAGACGTTATTTGTTTTTTACATGTATATAAGAGGTAAAACACAAGGGAAAGGGGCGTCAAATCAAGCTCAATTATGATATCTGGTTCTGGTTGGACCCAATAACATCGCTCTCCGTTCCATACATGAGATGTTTGTTAATGTAAAGATCCTTGGACACACAGAAAAGACTATTTACCTTAACGTTTGATTGCCTATATATTAACCTGATGCATAAAAGGTTCCAACACTACTAAGCACAAGTGACAAAAATTCATCCCAAAGAAGAGTCTCGTGAGAACATGGAGATCACACAGACCGAAGAGGACTCCATGTGTACCGAGTACTTCAACCGCAGGGCGAGGAAATGAATTCACAGAGCGGCGATGAAACTCCACGAACACTCAGACGCAGTGGCTCAAAGGCTTCAATTGATCCCAGGAAGGAGCTGATGGGGAAGCCATGGAGCACTGGCTTGTTTGACTGTTATGAGAATCAGACCAATGGTTTCGTATATAACATTCATTACATATCTTTGTTCTCTTTCCTTCTTGTACTATATAAATAAATATATGTTGGCTTTGTTGTGAAGGTTTGCAAAAAGGGTCAAACTAAAATCTGTCACTATGCATTTTGGCAGCCGTTATGACAGCTTTTTTGCCATGTTTAACATTTGGGCAGATTGCGGAAGTAGTGGTTGGTGGACAGATGGGTAAACATTTTCTTTTTTACTGCACAAAAAAATGGGACAATTTTTCTCAGGCAATACATTACCACACAATGAGTGATAATTATATAGTTAGGTGTAATAATAGGACACAGTTTTTAACTGTCAAATCTTTATTAAAGTACGTGAAATTATCATACTTTTTTTCTTAAAATTTAATAATGATTTTGATTCATTTCTTTTGGTTTATTATGTTTGATTTAATTTACAATTCCAGGTGGTCACCGGGGGGTCATGATTTACTTACTGATGGTGCCTGCCTTGTGCTCTCAATGGTATATGGGAGCACTATATAGAACAAAGCTGAGAAGGAAATTTGGTTTGGTTGAAGCTTCATGTGCAGATGTGGTGGCCCACATCTTTTGCCTAATGTTCTCCCTTTGTCGGGAATTCAGGGAGCTCAAAATCAGAGGAATTGGTACATGCAATAGCAGTCTAAACAATCATCATTTTATTTACTAATTGCTGTTTCTTTCCCCCACAAAATGAAACTACAGTGTTACAAAGTTACCAGCAATTGGGACTGCTTGGTACTAATATATATTAATTTCTTCTATTAACTTTCCTAGGTTTATATGTGTGAAAAATTTTGTACAAGATATGAAAAAAAAGTTACTTTAGGAGACAATTATTAATTATCTAATTACCCAAAAATCATATCGGATTAAGACAAGTACAACAATTTGATTAAACTTACATGATAATACAGAAAAATTTATGGGATTTTTTTCATCACCTACTAGAAAAATCTCTAAGTCTATTTGTGAGTGGGCTTTGAAAATGGTGTATTTGCAGGAGGGAAAGGAATCCTAGCTCAGCAACAGGGAGAGGGAGAACAATTACAAGATGAAACATTAGAAATTCCTCCTCAGATTCAAGCCATGTCTAAGTAGAAGTTATGCAATTACCACCAGGAAAGAGTTGTCTTTTTTTCTTTTTTTTTTTTTCCTTTTTTTTTCCCCTTCAAGATGGATTTTATGTTTCCCCTCTTGTTTCTTTGATGGTTTATGTTTATGTTGACGCTTGTTATTTACTTTGAGCTTTTCACCGTTTGGTTGTCTAATTTGATATAATGCATCACATTCATAATAATAAACTTGGGCTTTGATTGCCATAAAAAAGTAAAATAGCATGGCTTTAATCATATAGAATATAGACAACAAATTTATAAAAACTTATTTTATTGAGATCTATAATCTAGACCAATTACCCGGCCATCATAACATATGGTAAAAGTTTACTAGTTATGTTGAAATATAACAAAAAAGTATTTTGCAAATAATGAAAATTTAACTAGTTACCATAATTTTGTAGTCTAAAACATGAATATCATTACAACAATTATGACATACCTTTGTTATATTTGAAATATTTTTTTAATTACAAAATTGTAACTCTACACTCATACATGCCATGTAATACAATCAAAGCTTTAGTATTTGGTTGGAGCTTTGTAGACAAGACTCGCGCAAATCTCACGCGGTGCATCAATCTCAGAAATGATAGTCATTTGAACGTGAAAAAGATGATCCGCTTAATAAGTTGGTTAGAACTAAATTTTAAGGTAAATAATTATAACATATGAAAATTTTATACTATAATAATTTTTTATTTTTTATTATAGTTGTTGAGAGTTTTATAATGTAATTAGTAAAGTCTAATTAGTTCTAACTAAAAAATCAAACATATGCTCACTTTATGAATTTATAAAAATGTGGAACGATATGTGACATGAGAAGAAGTAAATTTATGAAAAAGAAAGTGACAAAGTAAGCCTAAGATTTTTCACTAAAAAATTAGACGTACTTTTTTATTCAAGATAAGATATTTAGAAAGTATAATTAAAATTAAAAATTAAAATATATAAAAATTTTACACTATAATGGATAAAAGATTTTAGAATTATTTTTACAAAAAATCTTTAAATAAAAATGCACATGGAAGAGAGGATTTATTTATTTTCTCTTCAACTGTATTAATTTCTTACTTAAACGCTGACAAATTCGTAAAAACCCACGGATCAAGGACTGTTATGCAATTTCTATAGTGAAAGGCACTACGCAGTAATTGTGCCAACAATTTCACCAACTTCACGGCTGTAAATGCCAAACCAACTACTAGGCTATTTGGCTAGCGGTAGAAACTATTAAAAACTGTTTTTTTATAACATATGAGAGCTTTATATTGTAATAATTTTTTTTATGTTGTAGCATATAAAAGTTTTACATTGTTCATAATTAAGTTTGTGGTTCATACCACCTTTAGCTAAACATTCTCAACAAGTTAGTAATTACGACACATGCCGTTCCACTTGTTTATATCCAAAACGTACACATGCCAGTTATTAGTTTCCAAGGCCGAATGAAAAAGTTTGTGCATTAAGAAAATTATTCACGAACAGATCACTTGCACCTTCATGGTTAAAAAAGCAGTCTTGAGAAATTCCTCCAACAAAAAGAAAAAAAGCAACGTATTTAACGTTGTTGGGTTATAATTTGTTATCAATAAAACAATAAAATTTAAACTAAAAATATATTATATATTAAATTAAAGCTTATAATTTTAAAATTTTATGAGTATCGAGATTGTAAGCTCGGTGTTAAATGGATTTTTCAAAAAACGAAGGAGATGGGTTCTCTGCAGAGCAAGCGCAGGGCATTTAATGAAAGGGAATTTGGAAATGACCAACAATTACCGTGAATGGAAATAAATCCACCGGCAGAACTTTCATGGAAGCCAACCGCACTGCCTTCAGTACTGCCACAACTTTTCTCTCTCTCTCTTTTTTTGGTTGTTCCGTATCCATGTGTGAATATCCATCCAAATTTTTCAAAGAGAAGAGAACAAATAGGAAAGGAATGCTACTAGACGATTGGAAGGTCGTGTTCTACCTCCATTTGTGAATTGGTTGGTGACTATTATACAAGGAAATTGCAATTTTTTTTTTCAAATCATTTTCTAAAGAAGTTCACTTGATTATATACATAGTCTAACTATAAATTATGATTGGATTTTAGGACGTATAGTGTAAATCTCTTACTCCGAATCCCAAAATTAAAAAAAAAAGTTTCCAGAGAAGTCCAGTATAAGCCTTGAAATGTTAATCTATATCAACCTTCTGGTATATACATGAAGTAAAACTCTACTAACAAAAATGGAGCCTATTTGAAACAACTTTTTTTTTTTTTTGGCTTACAAGTACTTTTGGGTTTATTTAGATGATCACTTACAATTACTTTTTGGCTTTTAAAAACATTTATAAAAGAAGTCAAGTTAAAGTGCTTATAAAAGAACACATGTAAAAAAAAAATTATTTATTTTTTTAACTTTTTATTTGAGAATAATAAATTTAAAATTTTATTTATATCTTTGAATTACTTTATTTTTATACTCGTAAAAGTTTTTAACTTATTTGACCAAAGAAGTTAAAAGCTCTTCTAAAATAAAAAAATATTTTTTGATGTACTATCTAAACATTAATTAAAAAGCTTTAATTTATAGTTCTCTTTTTTTTACTGTTTAAAAATAAAATCACATGATATTCTAAATAGGCCATATTACATTAGTAGGACAAGTACCTGATGCAAAGAAAGTAAATAAAACTGTTAGAAACCAAGCCAGCCCTAGGCCCTTTTTTTTTACCCTTTCCTTTTCCTTTCTTCTCTCCCCTTTTCCGGAGGGACCGGAGTTCTCCACAGAAAATCGCTCTCCAGGAGGATTTTTTTTCTTTCTATTTTTAACTATGAAAATCTGTCAAAATCTTTTTGTTTGGTATGTGTGTTTAAAATAGTGTAGTTTAAAACTTTGTGATTTAAACTTTAGGTTTTAAATTGTATAGTTTAAACGGTAATTTTGAATTGACGTTTAAAATGTAAATATTAAAATGATAATAAAACATCACATCAAATTTAATACAAAACTAGTATTTAAAAAACTATAATTCATTAAAAAAATAAGAATGAAAATATTTTTGTTGTACAAAATAGTTTAAACTGTGTCAACTTAAAGAGAATAAAGATTAAATTTTGAAAATTTTGTTAGGTTTAAAACCATTTCTATGGTTTGACTTTTAAAGTTACATATCAAACGGTCTATAAAGTTTTTAGGTACCATAAATACAACAATAACTAACCTTAGGTATTGTTAGTATATCAATTGAAAGCGTAAGGGTCGAAGTAAAAAACTTAATTCTTGACATATAAAAGATTCAAATTTAACAAAAAAAATATATATTTAAAAATTTTTAGTAGTTAAATTTAAATTTAAATTTATTAAGTTTAAATAATACTCCAAATACACGGAGCCTGGTATTTCAAAGGCACAAGTAAAATTAGCCATTTTAAAAAACGCACTGCATAAGAATATCCTTGTTCGTCTGCGTAGCACGCATTAAAGTTATATTACTACACATGCCTCACTCTACATATATATATATATATATATATATATATATATATATATGTATAACACCACACTGACAAGTCCAATTCAAATTGGCAAAGACAAAACCGAGCCACCGCGCAACCTACTCCGCGGCGGGTCTTGAATGCAGCCAGCCAGCCAACCCAAACCCCATGCTTATCGTCAACGACCGACCAACCATTGTCATTGAATGAGATTGCTTTGCTTTGACCGAGTGAAGCCACAGATTTTGCACACACGCACCCACAAAAATAGACAAACTAATTTGTATAAAAAACCAATCCAACTACCTATAAACATGAGCTTTGCTTACCCATTTAAAGCTCTCAACAACCACCTCAAACCTCTCTGCTTTTCTTCCCCTTCTCTGCGCTCCAAGGCCTTCTTACTCTGCCGCTCTTTATCTGTTTTCCCGCCGACGTATCGCCGCTTTCTCTGTCTTTCGAACTCTCGGGTTTTTTCATGTAAGACCCTCTGTTTTTCTCACTTTTTTTTAAATTGCTTTGTACCGAGGAGTCGATTGAAATATTCGATTCTTTTGTTTGTTGGGTATTTGATAAGAACTGGGTTGGCTTCATATTTTTGTTTTGATTCTCGGGTTTTCCGCTTTTGATGGTTTTCATTTTCCCTGAAATTTGTTGGGAAGATCAAACTCAAAACAGAGACGTTGATGAATTTGCGGAATTTTGAATGGTTCAGAAATGTACTGAATTTCTTGATTGGTTGCCTAATTTCTGTTATTTGAAATTATTATGTATTGTTTTCTTCCTTGATTCTGTATTGTGGACGGATTAAACCAATTTTTCAATTGATAAAAAGAAAACTTTTGGACGTTTCAATTCATCTGATAGTTTAATCTTATCTGATTCTTTGCTCTTTTTTGGATAAATTTGACAGCATTTAGTTCTGGGTCGTTCATGGAGGTGGTGAAAGAAGTAGCGAAGCAAGGATCTGCTGCTTGTGATGGTGTTGCCATCAGAGCTGATCAGAAAAGTTACACTTACAAACAACTCTTGTCCTCGGCTTGGAGGATATCTAGTCTGTTATGTGGCACCGACTTAAACGCTGTGAGTTTCAAATTTTACTTATTTGGGGACAAGATACAATTTTGTGGTAGAAAAGTACAACTTGTTTTTCACTGTCGACCTTCTTTGGCAAAGGAAGACAGAAAGGCAGCATAACTTCAATTAACTTCTGCTCCTCAGAGATAATGCAAGTTTCTTAGTGCCCCTTTGGTCAAAATTTAATTTTGGAGAAATTGGGTTTAAAAGATTTTTTGATCAATTTGTAGCATACAATATGTAAATGTGGGTTAAATCCCAGAAATGAGTTAGTTGATATCAGGGAGTGATTTTACATTTCATTATACGTGTGTCTTTCACTTTATGATAAGAAGCATAATTTGTTATCTGTTAAATTAGTTTTTCCCCCCTTAAATTTATGCTTTGGCCATTCAGATTCAAGAAGCAGGCAAACATGTAACTCATCCTGCGTCAGTTGATGGTGCGAGGGGACAAGGAAACCTTGGCGGAGCTCGTATAGGAATTGTTGCAAAACCTTCAGCTGAATTTGTTGCTGGAATGCTTGGAACTTGGCTGAGTGGCGGTGTTGCAGTTCCACTTGCACTAAGCTACCCAGAGGCTGAACTCTTGCATGTGATGACTGACTCGGTGAGCCCTTGGACACCTTTATGCATCCCTTGACTTGCTTATTTATTTTTGTTCTTGTGTTTCTACATTTTTCCTTGAAATAAATATACAGTTTTGAAAAGCTTATGATATATGAAGAATCATCAATGGTTAAAGCATCATAAATAGTTATATATTCATACAATTGGTTATCTAATTATAGGACATATCCATGACATTGAGTACTGAAGATCACCAAGAACTTATGCAAAACATTGCGGCGAAAACTGCCACTCAATTTTCTCTTCTTCCACATGTTCCTAGTACTTATTCAGAGGAAAGCGGGATTGACAATCTACAAGTTGGAGACATAGACACAGATAGAATTTTGCATAATACAGAGAACGCAAGTAAGATAGATATTTTACCTTCCAAAAACTTGCAATCCATATTCTGATGTGGCAATAAATAGAGTCAAGAACAAATTCCACTTATACTGTCGTTTGTGATGATGCAGATGAAAATCCTGCCCTAATTATCTACACTAGCGGCACTACAGGAAAGCCTAAAGGGGTTGTTCACACGCACAAAAGCATATGTGCACAGGTAAGCATGACCTGTAACTAATGGGTTTTTGTGCCCTATTAAAAAAAAGATGCAAAAAGTTTTGCTATCAAATAGTGCTAGCAGTTGTATTTCAAGTAACACTTTCGCTGACCTTTGTCCTGACTTTGGATCATTTCAGGTCCAAACATTGGCAAAAGCATGGGAGTATACATCTGCGGACCAATTTTTGCATTGTCTACCACTGCATCATATCCTTCCATTTATATGAACCTTTATTTATTTATTTTTTTTGCTGCTTTACAGTTTCAATATATGCAGAACTTAAGCTTACTTTTTGTTAATTCCTTGGTGTCATCCTCAGTCTTGCTGTATAAAAGTAGACTTCAAGTGTGCTTGAATGGATCCTTAACTATAACATACATGTTCATGGGCTTTTCAATGCTCTACTAGCCCCTCTCTATGCAGGCTCCACGGTAAATTAGTTGTCCTTTTTATAGTCTTGTAGTTGTAGGTCTTCCTTTTCTTTTTCCTATATGATTACTCTGAAATTCATGTTGAGTAGTCAAGTTCAGATGTTTTACACGGTCTTGTTTGTAATATCATCTGGTTATGTTGTTGCAGGTGGAGTTCATGCCAAAGTTTAGCGTGAGGGGTATCTGGCAGAGATGGCGCGAGTCATATCCAGAAAATGAAACTAAGGCTGATGATTCTATAACCATGTTTACAGGAGTAAGTGCCAGTAAGTGCCAGTATAAATTTTAATCACTTGCTTGCCCTTCTGCTACCTGTATTTCTTTCTCACACATTCTAGTCTTACTGAAATGAAATTGTTGGGCATTCTCAACGTATAATCCTTTATGCTTTGAGCTTCCAGATACCTGCCCTTTCTTTTAGTGTCTCTGGTCATGATTGCATTTTGTGAATTACATTTCTCACTTTAATATCACTGCATAGAGTCAAAATAGGCCTTTTCTATTTGTTTGTACATGTCTCTGGATACTAAACACATATGCAGAAAGAAGTCTAATTAATTTAGACTGCGGTTGCCACATATTTATGCCTATATTATTACGAAATGGTTCTAATTTCTGCATTTGTTGGTGAATTCATCACCCTAAGCTACAGTCAATTTTTTATTTTATTTTATTTTATTTTTGTATCTTATAGGTTCCAACTATGTATTCTCGACTGATACAAGGTTATGAAGCAATGGATCCAGAGCTGAAAGCAACCTCTGCCTTAGCTGCAAAACAGTTGCGTCTAATGGTAGGTAGCCTGGAATGAATTCGTTAAGATAGTATTATTATATTTGATTAGAATTATCTATTGTGTTTAGCACTATAATTGTGCTGGAAGCTGCTCAGATCTTGCACTAAAATACAACTTTTGATTCCCGCAAGCCTGTGGGCAAAAATGTTAAGTTGTTCCCCAACTCTACGTACCTGGTATGGTGAAGCTATGACGGTATCAATTTTTGTCTTTTCTTTTTTTCATCTAGGTGGTATTTTAGCTAATGTGTTCAGGTTAGAATTTAATTTTATTTTATGTTATTTTTTCTGAAAGGTGTCAGGACTTTATTGGCTAAGCTAGATTCCTTACTTTATGGTCCATCTTATATATGGGTGTCCTCTACGATTATGTTTGCTTGTTCTTTAACTGGTCACTGCCTGATCTCCTAACTTGAAATCGAATATCTTTCATGTTAGATGTGTGGCTCGTCTGCGCTGCCTCTTCCAGTCATGCAACAATGGGAAAACATCACAGGACATCGTCTTTTGGAAAGATATGGAATGACAGAGGTCAGTTGAACTTACTTTAAGTTGCTTTTCTGGATTAAATTTCCTTTATGAAGAATCAAATAAAAATGGATTTAACGTTATAGATATCGTTTAATGTTTTCAGTTCGTCATGGCTATATCAAATCCCTTAAATGGTGCAAGGAAAGCAGGCACTGTTGGCAAACCATTTCCTGGTGTGGAGGTCAGCGCAATTTTTTTGGTCCAATTATACAACTTTAGAGATGTTTACTGTTATGTTAGATTGTTTTCCTTCTATAACTATTGATAAGTTATTGTGAAGTCAGCAAACTGTGGTACGAAAACCACTATATGATTGTGATGGTGTGTTTTGAAAGTCTGGGAGTTCAAGACGTGAATTAAACTACTGTTGAGCAAGGGTTTTTCTTTTTCCTCTTTGTTGACTTATGTAGTGATATTTGTTATCCAGTAGGTAAGGATTCTGGCTGAAGATGAGAGTGGAAGTGATGCAATGGGACTGGGTGAGCTTTGCGTCAGAAGCCCCTCATTGTTCAAGGAGTATTGGAGACGTCCTGAGGTACGTTTTGATATCATAAAAGATGAGATTCAAGATTGTGCGTACACATGTTCTTTCTTTTACTCTTTTCCCCCCTGATGTAGTGATTGTTTCATAGGTAACTAAGGAATCATTTACGGATGATGGATTCTTCAAGACTGGTGATGCTGTTAGAGTGGACGAGGATGGATATTATATCATTTTGGGACGTAAGAAAATCGAAATTTTATGTTTGTAGCACTTTTATTAATTTGCTAGTTCATATGTGTGTGTGTGTGCATATACATGTGGCTTTATTTGGCAAACCCAGTTGGAACTAATAGGTTCTAAGTGCTACAGTGTAAAGCTCTTACATGTTATATTGTTTTGGTTCTAACTTGTAGTTCCAACTATGTTATCAAACACTCTCACATATGTATGTGTGTGTGTATATATATTTCATAGAATGTGCCCCTGGATAAGTTGAGACGGAAAAAATTGTAGATTAAGTGCTGTGGTTGAAATGCATGTTCAATTCATCATAAATACGGTTTATAGGTTTCTCATGTTAATGCATTATCTAGTAAATTGCTCATTCTGATTCTGGTTTGTGTTCCCTTTTCTCTTACTGCCACTTAATCAGGTACGAGTGCTGATATTATGAAGGTTGGTGGATACAAGCTATCTGCATTGGAAATAGAATCTGTACTTTTAGAGGTGAGATTCTAGCCATCTCAATCCTAGTTTTTTTCTCACACAAATGGTCCAGTCTGTGCTTTTATTTGGGTCCATCTGTAGTAGACATAAAAAAGGAGGGATCGACGTGACTTTGTTCGAACAAGCAATTTAAATATTCCAATCAAATCTCCCACTTTTTTGCAGCATCCAACTGTAGAAGAGTGTTGTGTGTTGGGCCTCCCAGACAAAGATTATGGAGAAGCTGTCTCTGCAATAATTGTGCTAGAAGCCGAAGCAAAGAACAGAAGAGAAGAAGAGTCAAGACCTGCTATAAGCTTGGAAGAACTCCGCAGCTGGGCTAAAGACAAACTTGCACCGTACAAGGTCATTTCCTAACCATCTTTCCTAATTTCCTTTGTCCCTTTGGAGATTTCTAGATCTGCTCTTATTGTTTAGAAGAATCTTTCGTTTTTTTTCTCAGTTACCAAGTTACAGATTTGAACCGAAAATGCGCCAAACATACCGACTGGACTTTCTGAGTTTCAGCCAAAAAAAAAGACTTTCTGACTCCTCATGTTATAATAAAACACAGCCTTTAATTCTATAATCACAACTAGTATTCAAATCAGAAGCTTCACAAAAACAATGAGGCTAATTTATGAAGTTGAGAGAAAGTTTCTGCTCATTGTCAATAATACCACGAAATCAGTCATTAAAGACCAAAAAGGATGAGAATGTGGGGCTATTGCCTGAACTTGACCTTTGTGAAAGAAGTCGAACAACATATAGATTATAGCATCAATGCATATTTCCATATTCTCAAGACCTCATTCATCCTAACAAGTTATGTTCTTATTTCCAGCTGCCAACCCGTCTTTTTCTATGGGATTCGCTACCTCGTAATGCCATGGGAAAGGTAAATTATTTCCACTTTTTTTTTTTTTTCAGCGTCAAATATACTTGTGGACCTTGTAATTACAGAGTTTTTATGTTATTCATTTTGTGTTTCCTAATTATAGGTGAACAAGAAAGAGCTGAAGAAAACTTTGGCAGCTGAACAAACCGTTTAGTTGTAGATACGCATAAGATTCGTTCCTCCAACAAAATAACGACAAAGGGTTGAAGAAGGAAACAAAATTGAAGCATTGCAACATTGAGTTCATTGTAGTTAACGGGAAATGATTAAACTATGCAATAGCTGAACATTAGTTGGTTCATTTTCTTGGTGTAGAAATAATTCTAGTGGCAAGAGGTCGATCTAGCGGCAAAAGTTGAGACTTGAGAGAGAAATTCAGAGTGTTATGAAAAATTTAGAGAAATTCAGTGTTATGAGAAATTGAAAAATAAAATGATTTTCTTCTCTTGTCTGCAAAACAGAAAATGTGTAATGTTCATGTTATTTTCCTAATGAACATTCCACCACATTTGTATATTTAATTTATTAAAAAAAAAAAAGATGACAATTCGTCTGTGATTGTGATACTCATAAGAGTTGGTAAATTATTTATTTGAATTTTGGACGCTTGCTGTCCCTTTTTTTGGCAATCTGTTTCTTGAATTTAATTAAAGTTGCATGATGTCTCCAAATCCATGAAGCACTTGCAAATTAGACGAAATTATCCTCTTACATGTCACATAAGCTCGTCCGAGTGGTAAATACCGTCCTACATGTCACATAAGCTCGTTTGAATGGTCAATATGGAATTTTATTTGGACATAAGATTTGGGTTTATGTGTTGCTTCCCACGGTATGAGATGTATAGGTGAGAACGGTTGAAAATGAAAATACTAGTTTAAGAATTATAATATGTAAGAACTTTATATTATAATCATTTTTTATTTTTTACTGTAGCTATTGAAATTTTTATACTATTTGTTGATCAAAACCAACTGTTCTAATTGAGACGCCAAACAAGCCATTAGGTTTACATTTATTGTTTTTATACATCATGTGGACCACTAAAATGTAGCACGCAAGAGGGTTATTTTCGTAAAAACAAACTTAAATTAATTTCGTACCCAATCACTGTGGAGGACTTGGTTTAGAAAAAGAAAATAATCGGGTGTTTGAAAAGGTGGTGGGAACCACTTTTACAGTAACATATGAGAGTTTTATATTGTAGCAATTTTTTTTATTGTTACTGTAATATGTAAGAGTTTTTTACTGTTTATAATTGAGTTTGTGGTGAAAATTGAATGGTAAGAACCATTGCCAAACACCACGCAGGAAACAAGAAACAGAGATCCTTTTTGAGAGATCCCAGAAGAACAGAATGGCAGACAGTAACAATCTTGAGGAGTCCCGAAGATTGCTTCAAGGCAAATCCAAAAGAACCTATGGAACTGCTGTGGAGACCTCAAGTTCCGAGGGTCTACCGATCCTCAAAGCCCATAAAGGCTTTTTCCTCTGTCACTTTGTTGTTCCAAATCACCTTTCGGTAAGATCTTTTCCATTCAATCATTTCCCATTTTCCTTTTCTCCATCTTTTTTTTTTTTTTTTTGCATAAAATCTCCCCAAATTTCCATTTCAGACGTGGGGTTTGTTAACTTATTGATAATCCGTGTTTTAAAAAATAAAAAAGGATATAAAGTATGAGAGTGCTACTAGAAAGCCATTTTATTAGTGGCTGTGCCTTTTGTATCCTACATTGTTGTCTGTTTTTGTTACAAGGTTGTGACATGCGAATTCATGGTATTTTTTCCTGCTAACCGTCTTAGGATCAATATGGAAATTGGCACGTGGGAGCGATAGCCGCGTTGATCGACATCGTCGGCGCTGCCGCGGTGTACTCTATCTGGTTATGGTCATGCGTCAGTAGATTTCAATGTTTCATTCATCTCAACGGCGAAGCCTCAAGTGATCACATACATTATTTCTTGTCTTGATTCTCAAGATATACATGTTGTTTTGGTGCATAAACTTAATAGGATAAATCCTTGTTGGCAGGAAGAGATTGAAATAGAGGCCAAGGTTGTGGGAGAATATGGAAAGCTTACAGCTTTTGTGGTGGAAATTAGAAGGAAAAATAGCGGAGAATTGATTGCCATTGGTAAGCAGTGGACCACCACAAAAGCTCAACTGAGTGGTAGTAGTAGTACGCTTTGACCTAATTCTTCATTTTATGCTTTTTGGTGCCCTTCATTCGCTATTGGCTTCAAAGTGGAGAAATACACTGACAAGCTAACCCATAGGTTATTTGGTAATCTCAGTTTTGCAGTTTTTACCATTATTTCAACCCCGTCTTTTCTAATACGTCATACATTGTGTTAGGGAACTTGGTTGAACTACAGAATATGAAAACTTTATACTGTAGCTGCTCTTTATTTTATATAATAATATGTGAGATTTTTATACTATTTTACGTTCAAACTAATTTAGAGCCAACGTCCCAAACAACCTATAAACCAATAGTATTTTCAGTTTCATTTCTCAATTCTAACTCCTTTTTCAAACATTTAGGCCTTCACCAAGAAGTGATTGCAAATATATGTTTAGTTTATTGAATGGAAATAATAGCAGCAACTTTTTAAAGTTTTAATCATTTGTTCTAAATGACTAAATAATAGTTTAATATAAAATTGTCTATATCGAGCTCTGAACACGTTATAAGGTTAATTACCTTCTCATACTTCTAGTTAAAGACAGTGCCAAAGGTTGGAATTTCATTGGAATTTTTGTATACAAACGTTTTTATTTGTTTGTTTGTTTCTTTTCTTTTTATTTTTTTTTTTCGTTTTTGTGAAAAGGATTCAGTATATAAATGTTTGTACTACTATTTGGAGTATTCTCTAGTGGGTATAGATAAATATTGTCCCAATCAATACAGTTTTTAATTATCATATTAAATTTGGTACAATTTTCAATTGTCAGATCCAATCATAACTTATCATTCTTTCCTTTTCTTTAATCCTTTATGACATTCATTCCCGAACAAAGTCTTCAAGCCCATTCAGTGAACAGAAAGTAAGACAAACATGTTCACAAGCCAACGGTGATGGCCACAGTGACCCGATTGAGGAAATAAGAAAGAGTACTCTTATTTATCCCGTAAAGTTATAAGAACTTTCTTACTTGTAAAATAGTTTATAAGACGGTCTAATTTATAATATACTTTTTAAACTATGATATATAGTTTTATGAGTAACGGTATTTAACCCAGAGAGGTAAGAAGGATTTTTCAATCAAAATCGCAACTCCTCTTTCTTTTTCTTGCGGTCGAATTGCCCACAGGCTAGACTAGAGCAGACATGTAGCTGACGTGCTCTACGGGAACTCTGCATGGTAAAATCTGTTTGGCCTATTCCATTGAAACATGATAAAAAGACATAGATTCACAACCCAAATGTCAATATCATGATGTATGGAGCTATTCATAGTAATAAAAAAAATGACAGCTGGATGAGGAGGTGGTCGATTCTTTTAAGAAAAATATGACAGTATTTCCTTTTGAAAAATAACCAATAATCGGTTAATTGGATCCAATCGATCAGTGAGGGAGATAAATTATTTACCGAACATTTTTTTTAATTTAACAAAACTTGGAATAGTTATTGCAGCAATATTTTTTTAAAGACAATTTTTCTCACGTCTCATTAAATTCATTAATTGATCAAAAAGGGTAATTCCCTAAGACCATGATCCTGGCTTGCAAGTTGGGCAAAAGTGTCCGATAAGACCAAAAAAAACAAACCAATTAATGAAGGAACATGTTAATACATCCGACGGGGTTCGGACTCGTCAAAAACAACGAGCCACGTCTCTTGTTTCTAACGGGTCGGAACCCGTCAGAAAAAACAACAGTGTTCATTGAAAAAGAACCAAAAGAGACTTGGGATTGAGAGAGAGAATGGAAGACAGTGATTTGCAATAGGCCCGAAAGTTGCCTCAAGATCTATCAAAATGTGTCGCAGGGCGTGATTTGGTGATCTCAACTTCCAAGGGTCTCAAAGTCATCGCAGCCTACAAAGGCGTTTTCCTCTGTCACTTCGTCGTGCCCGATGACCTTTTGGTAAATCTCATCCACATCTATTTCACACTTTTTTTAATAAAATCTTGTCATCTTTCATATATGTTTTAGAGGCCAATTATATGGTAAAATACAGAAAATATATTAAACAAATTAACCAAAATTTATGAACATTCGATATATTTTTGTTACCTACAATGTAATACAAGTAATCCTCCTGTATTTTAAGGTCGTTACATATGAACCGTGGTCTTTAATCTTCACCATATTATGATCGAACTGAGAATTGGCAAGCCGGAGCGATCGCCACCATGATCGACAACATTGGCGTCATCACCGTGTACTCTTTAGGTGGTCCTGTTAAAGTGTCCGTTGATTTCACTATTTCATATTTCTCAATGGCTAAGTTAAAAGTGATGTCTTATCTTGACTTGAAATGTTACATTTTTTTTCTGGTAATTCTGATTTTACCCGTATAATATATTAGCAATAAATCAATAATTATTTACCGGAGGAGATTGAGATAGAGGCCAAAGCTGTAAAAGAATGGAAATTAGGAGGAAAAGTGAGAGGGAATCGATTGCCCTTGGCAAGCAATGGATGACATCAATAGGCCAAGGCCAAGTGAGTAGCAGTAGGCTTTTATTTCTTAGAGAATTTCAATATCAGCAGGCGCTTTTTAATGATTTTTGCTAAATTACCAAGTCACAATAGTATTTTATGTTATTTAGTTTGAAACAACATTCTAAGTGTAACTACTTTATCATTCATTTTTTGTAACTACTTTATCATTCATTTAAAATACTGTCAAGGATTTGTTTTTCTATTCTTTTAAATGTTTATGGGTCTTTCTCCGATGACGACTCCTACCGATACATGCTTTGTTTTCAATCGTTAGATCTGATTCATATTACTTTTTTGTTCTTTGTTTTTGCTTTTTTGTTTTTGTTTTTTTTTTGTTTTGTTTTGTTTTTATTTTTTATTTTTAATTTGATAGCTAGAAAACAGATACATACATGTAGTTTACTTTTTTTTCATGGAAAAATCTCAAATGTTTAAATTAAATTGGAGCACATCATTTGTCAAGATAACATGCTAAAAGCTTTCAGCCAATGAGATAAGTCCAAACATATTTTAAAAAAGAGATTTAGATATACAAAGTCTCACAATCTAATCTAGGCCAAAGCACTGAATTCCATTGACTCAGTCAATTATATAAAACTTGTTATATCAAACAAAAAAATGGAGCTTCAATGTTAAATCTTGTTAATCACATCAAATCGAAAAGGTGTGTAAAACTAACACAATAATTATGTATTTGATCATTTAAAATATAACCCTCATTCCCTTTTCCTTCATCTCTAATGGAATTCCTAATCGTTTTAAGAATTTTCAAGAGCTTGGGACAAAAAGAGTTCAGAATGGTGGAAGTTTTGACTCCAATTACCATGTGCAAACAAACCAAGGGATAAGTGATCTTTCTCTTGTTGATGAAGACGACAAATACAAGAAGTTGGATACAAGGAATCGATTCAAACAAAGTAATAAAACAAGCTAATTAATAATATTATGAAAGAGCTCTAATCTCCCAAATTTATAATACAACAATCTTTAACAAAGTCATATATAATACCTTCCCCCACTTCCAAGTTGGGTCACATAGAGACAATATTCCATAAAAATACCTACTTTGAGATTGAGAGAAATGGAAGAGAGCAAACTGCAAGAGTCTCAAAAATGGCTTGAAGACCATTCAAAGGGCATCATAGGAAGTGAGCTTGTGACCTCAACTTTGGCGGGCCTTAAGATAATTGCAGCCCATAAAGGCTTTATCCGCTGTCACTTCGTTGTACCAAGTGGCCTTTTGGTATTACTTTTACTTTTTCTGGTTTTTATTATAGGGTTGTGACATGAAATAACCTATGGTCTTTGTTACCCTCCATCACCTGTCTTAGGATCAACATGAAAATTGGCACGTCGGAGCAATAGCCACGTTGATTGACAGCGTCGGCACCGCCACGGCACACTCGTTGTCCGTTCCCATCAAAGCATCCGTTAACTTTATCATCGATTACTTTTCAACGGCTAAATTTCAAGTGATCATTCTCTTGTCTAATGAACTTGGAATACACATTGTTTGCTTCGTAGTTAAATTTTTTTTTTTTTTTCCTTTTACCAAGTAGTAATTGTTGTTGACAGGAAGAGATTGAAATAGAGGCCAAGGTTGCAGGAGAACAGGGAAAGCTTGTACTGTTTATGGTGGAAGTGAAAAGAAAAAGTAATGGAGAATTGATCGCCATTGGTAAGCAATGGATGGTCTCACAAGGTCCAGTGAGGAGTTGCAGGCTTTGACATAATTTTCCTAGCTTTTATGCCCTTTCTTGCACAGAGAAAGAAAGTTAATTGTGCTATCATATTTTTTATGGTGTTACATGGTGGTTTCAACTTGGAGATAGATTTTCAAGATTAGCAGGCACTTTCTATGAATTTTTATAATTAATGAATCATATATAGTGTTTGGTTCATTAGTTCAAAAAAATTGGTTTGGATCAAGAATAAAAGTATAAAGCTTTCATATAATTTAGTATAAAATAAAAAACAGCTACTATAACACCCTCATATGTTATGATGTCTGAATCAAAAATTTTGGTTTAAATTAATATGCCAAACGCGTGATAATTGCTTATTGATCTAGGAACCACATTCTTATTTAGTATTGTGTTATTCATTTAATTGTGGCATAACACTCGTCAAAATAACATGCTTAAGCATTTCGACCAATGAGACAAGTCCAAGAGTATTTTTCACATATAGAAAACATTTTATACTAAAAAAATGAATGTTTTCATTCACTAGTCTAGCTCTAGCAATCTAGTCCAGACCAAAGCACTGACTTCCATTGACTCGGTCAATTAAATAATTATATAAAACATTGTCCACCAAACAAAACTTTCAACAAGTACAAGACATTTTCTTGTCACCTCTAAAGGCTCGTTTTTCAAGGGATTCAAGAGCTTGGGACACCCAGTTTCTGTAATGAGCTTGTAACCAAAATTCAGCAACTAAACCACGTGATAAGTGAATTTTCTTTAATTTATGAAGACGACAAATATTACAAGTCGGATATAAAGAAATCATATTCTAACAAATTAAAAAAACAAAAGACTCCTTAAAAATATATATATATATATATATAGATATATATAGCAGGCCTAGTGGACAAACGACAAACAGGAAGAGCTCTTACCAAATTTATAATAGTAACAATCTTTTAACAAAGTCATAATAATAAAAAAAACAATCAGAGCAAAAAAGTCATACAACAACAATTATAATACCTTCCCACTTCCAAGTTGGTCATATGAAGACAAAACATTTCACAAAACAGACCTACCTTAAGAGAATGGAAGAGACTAATCTGCAGAAGTCCAGAAAATTGCTTGAAGATCTGTCAAAGGGTTTGATAGGAAGTGAGCTTTTGACCTCAGCTGTAGAGGGCCTTCAGGTTGTGGTAGCCCATGAAGGCTTTTTCCTCTGTCACTTCCGTTTACCAAGTAGCCTCTTGGTATTACCTTTTCCTTTCTTTCTTCTTTTGTTTCCATAAGGTTGTGTGTGACAGAGAATGATAATTCATGAACGTGTCTCAGGATCAACATGGAAATTGGCGCGTCGGAGCGACATCCACGTTGATTGACAGCATCTGAGGTGCGGTGGTGCTCTCGTTTTCCGGTCATGTTAAGGCATCCGTTGACGTCGGCATCTCATATGTTAGGAAACGTGCAATAGAAACGAAGAATCAAAATATATATTTACGTGAAAACTTAAGGCGAAAAAAGCTACACACCAAAAAGAAGAAAATAATTAAACTCAAAAAAATTACAAAATGATTAATTAAATTAAAGTTGATAATATCAAACCCTAATACAATACATCATATATATATATATATATAGACATAAATAAAACCATAATATGTAACATAATTTAATAGGTTTAAAACATAAACCAAACGGCATAAAATGCAAAGGTCTATACTCATAATAAATCTCATATCTATTCTTTCTTTTTGAGTTGACCTAAACTAAATTTGAGTCACCATAATCTAACATCATACTTCTCAACGGCTAAGTTTCAAGTGATTAGCGAGTACTCACTCTCTTCTTTTTTCTTAACGAACTTGGCACATTATGTTTCTCTCTTAATAGTGATTTTTACTAAATTATTGGCAGGAAGAGATTGAGACAGAGGCCAAGGTTGTAGGAAGCCAGGGAAAGCTTGTTTAGAAAGAAAAATAGTGGAGAGTTGATTGCAATTGGAAAGCAATGGATGACCATAAATAAGTTCAGCAAAGGTCAGGCGAGTAAGATTTGAGATAAATTTGCTAAAATGTCTAGTTTATGCGCTTTTGGTTTTTCTAATAGAGCATACTATGATCAAGTCATTTTTGTACAGAGAAAGGGAATTACTGTACTCATCATGATTTTCATGGCTCCGCTGTCAAAAAGGGGGAAACAGTTCCAAGGGAAAAAAAGAAAGAAAGAAAAAAAAAGTAACAATTGTTCGGGCCCATACGGAGCAATTATTATAAAACAGGCAGTTTTGTGATGTTTATTCTAAGCAAATTATTGCCATTTCATAATTAAATGAGCAACATTTTTGGGTTTTGACAGTAACTACATTCTCACTCCTTTAACCGAAGAAACTGCCAAGTAAGATTTTAGAGCGAGAGCAAGGACTTTTTTAAATCTTAATGTTAGAATTATAGAACTAACTTGTCAATATAACATGGCCAATACTATCCCACAATGATATAATATAACTCCAATCATACAAATTTTTACTTAGATTTGGAAATAATTACAAACTCAAAAGGCTAATCCAAAGACCAAAGTACATTCCATTAACTCGGTGAATTGTATAAAACCATATATAAAAATATATTATCAAACAAAAAAAAAAATTTCAACAATTGCATGAAATATAAAAGTAACTTATGATCCAATTCACTATCACACAATCACCAAAAAAAAAAAAAGGCATACAATCACTGTTAATACTGCAGCAAGCCTAGGAGCAATCAAGTGACAAAGAAAATTCTTGGGGTTCTTCTTAGATAGGTAATTGATCTTTTCCCACCTCTTTTCCTTCATCCCTAATCATACTCCCTAACTTGGACATCTCTTCTTCTTTTGTGCCATTAGGCTCATCCCTAACCTTTTTCATTTGTTCTGCACAAGGTCCATAAGCCCAACTACAGAACAGAAAGTAAAACAGATTCACAAAACTCATAATAGCAAGAAGCCAATAGTAATAGTCGTAGTGACCCCTATTGATGTTATCAGAAACCCAACTCTCTTTTCCCTTTCTTGAAGTTGCGTTGTCCACGGCGCTTAAAACGACGCTTGCCAACAGGCTTGCCACGGCCATTCCCAATCCGAACAGAGAAGAAGCGATGCTTGACATGCTCTTGGGAAACTCAGAGTAGTAAAACTCTGTCTGGCCAATCCCATTGAAGGCTTCTGCCAATCCATTCAAGCAGTGCTGTGGGATGAGCCACATAGCTGACATCCCCACAACTGCGTGGGGATCGTTGCGGAAGCCTTCTCGTATTGCTCTCCTGCGCCGAACATTCTCCACTACCGCAGAAACAACCATTGCCAAGAAGGAGAGAATTAGCCCAATTCCCATCCTTGTTTTCACACCAATCCTGACTGGCTTACCTCGGATTTTAGAACCTAAGGGTAGAACCACTCGGTCGTAGATAACAACCCAAACAGCCAAGGAGATGACTACAAACATGGCAAAGGAGGCGGCCGGGACTTGGAAGCTTCCAATATGCCTGTCCATTGATTTGGCTTGAAGCAATTGGAAGGTGTTTTGGCTAACGTTGATTGACATCATAATCCCTGTAGACCAAATTGGTATGACCTTGACAAGGGCCTTAAGCTCCTCCACTTGCTCTACTGTGCACAGATTCCAAGGATTTGAAGCTGACCCATCTGGGGCAATGTCTTGTTCATGATCTCTAATTATACAAGCTTTATTTAAACACCTACAGTCAATCATAATTGTCACACGAAAAAGGAGGTCCACAATGCATTAGCTTTTTTATAACATTGAAAGTGACAGCTTAAAAATGTAATTATACCTTAATTTGTCTGTTGGTGCAACAGCCTCAGAGTCCTCCTTGTGGTGATAAAGACGTTGTGAGTTCCTCCCAAATGGTAAAGTTAGTTTCCTGTTCTTGTAAGCAACCACAATCACTTGTGCAAATCCAGTGAACAAGCTCTTGCTGGCCTTGTGCTTGACATAAAGAGAAGAGGCAAGGAAGAACAAAATGGTTGCAAATAGCATGAGAAGTGCAGGAACTCCAAAACCCAATTTCCATCCCAGATTTTCTTGAATATAGACTATGCCAGTTAAGGCAATTATGACAGAAACAGCAGCTGAAGCATAGTACCAATTAAAGAACCTCTCTATAACCCTCTGGTTCTTGGGGTTGTCCCTTTTGTCAACTTGATCTGCGCCAAATGCTAAAGAACAAGGCCTGATTCCACCAGCTCCAATGGCCATGAGAGCAAACGAAAGTATTAAAATTGCCATTTGAGAGCTTCTTGGGGGTTTGCATAGTTGTGTTAATATGTCACATGAAGATGGCTTTAACCTTGGAGCCATGGCTGTTAACCACAGGAGGGCCATTCCCTGTCATCAAACAAAGAAAATTAATTCACTTTCGGTTTTTTTTTTTTTTGGGGTTCAAAACCAAAAAGGTATCATCATCATTAATCAGCACTAACAACAGTGCCTGATCTGCAGACATCACGTGATTCTGGGACACAAAAAGCACTTTTTTTATGATGTCCCAAGACTTTTTGTTGGAGGGAGATAGAGACTTAAATCTAGTATAATCAGTTGAGAAAAAAAGGTGAAAAGTAATCAGTGGATAATCAATTATATTAGATTCACAAACTAAGACATGCACTGAAGGGAAAAAGAAGGAAGTAGTTGATTTTTACCATGAAACTGGCAATGGAACCGAATCCTATGGTGAGGAATCGACCCAGATAAGAATCAGAGAGGAATGCCCCGATAAGAGGCATGAAATTGATGGATGCTGACCATAGGAAAAGAATGCTGGCACCTTTGGCTAATCCCACATGATAATCTTTCATCAAATACAATATCATGTTTGGCAATAGCCCATATGTTGCCACCTTCTCAAGAGCTTCATTTACTGCACAGACAAATATCCAAATACAAAATATCTCAATTTAGAATATTAAAAAAAAATACATCACCACATTTTTTTTAATAATTTAATTGAATGTACCTATGATTGATGGCATGGTTATGAGGCCGCCCTTTGTTCTTTTGGCAGGAATGAGCTGGTTGGTCATGTCTTCTTCCACATCTGGAGATTGATTCTGATCCATCTTCTTTTCCATTACTAGCTAAGCTAAGCTAGGTACTATGGCTTCAAGAATTTCTTCTTCTGGAATAATGAAACACTTACCAAAGAGAAGCACAGCAGAAGAGAGAGAGAGAGAGAGAAGAAAGAGAAACAATAATATATCTTCTGTGATCTGAGTGATATCACAGCTGATCTTCTCGATTGAGTCCAGGACAAAGAAGAAACATCTCTTTGCGTGTGAGAGCAGAAGGTAAATATATATAAATAAATTTATAAGGTACACTAGGTGGTGTAGTACTAGTACAAAAATTGAGAGCCGAGGAATGGCAACGGCAAGAGAGATGAACACATATAGCAGAGAGAGAATGCTAAAAGAGAATTAAATAAAGAGGACAACACTCCATGACCCTTACCATCTCTCCTGTTGGTCTCTGTCCCACCAAAAGAACAAGTGTATTCTATGACTTGTGTATACTATAGACTCATACAAGAGTAGTAGTACTACAATAATTAGTTTAGTCATATGTAAGTTGAAGGCAAAAGAAAAAGAAAGAAAGGGAAATGTTTGTCTGTGTTTTTTTTTTTTTTAAATTATTCTCATGTGTCCCTCAACTTTATGGTTATTTTCACATCGCTTTGTAAATTTTAAAACTCCGACTTTGTCTTTTACATTTTAAAAAGGTTAAGTGAGATTAAATAACTTTGTCCGCATGTTTTTAATGTAAAGTCTAACATGGAGAGGTTAAATAAGACTAATTTATCTCCTTTTTTTTTTTATTTAGGGTATTTGAAAGAGCGGTTCAAACTAATAAGTTTAAATTGTAAATAGTGTAAAGCTCTCGCATGCTTTAGTGTAAAGCAAAAGTAAACTATAGTATATAAAGCTCTCACATGTTATAATATTATAGTTTAAACTTATTGGTTTAAACTCTTCTTTTGAGCACACTAATTGTTTTTAAGGAAAATTCTAATAAAAATTAAGTGAAATTCATTCAAAATTTGAAGGGTAAAGTATGACTTTTCATAGTTTATAGGGCAAAATGAAAATAACTCAAAAGTTTGAGGGTCAGAAGTAAAATTCAAAATATTTGGTATTAGTGGGTACAATAATGAGGGATTTTTAGAGAGAGATATAAAGTGGCAGGCTCCACAATAAATAGGATGGTCCACCATTTCCTTTGCTTGTTCCAGCTTCTTGGCCCCAGTCGCAGGTCAATATCACTGCAAGAGTATGCAAGTTCATAAGGGTCCAATGACAAGACGGATTTTAGGGCCATTTTTTTTTTATTTATAGCACTGAACTTTGGCCATGCGTTGTCTACTTGCACGTGGATTCCACATTCTTACAGTACCAATGTACCATATTACTGACGTTTGTCAATATACACCACTTTTAATCTGTCATCGCTTTCTGATGTGGCAGTGGGACATTATATACAGATTTTTTTTAACTTCAGATTTTTTTTTAACTTTCTTCGTTTCTGGGATTTTCCAATCAGACTCCTAAAAAGTAAAAATTATTTTTTTAGCCTTTTATATTATTATTATTATTACTTTTTTACAGTCTTGTATCTTTCCATCATCTTTTTTTTTTTTTTTTTTTTTTTTTTGCATTTTTTGGCATGTCTTTTTGTAGGCTTTTGGGATTGAGCTTAGATTTCTGATTTTGACTCTACAGAATTTTCCCTTCTCTTTTTAGCTAATTAAACGATTGACTTTTCGGAATTAAGGTGCAGAATGTTTTTTTTTTATGCATTAAAAACGGAGGACCCAGCAATCCTATCGTGCATGCATTTTGAGACTCTGGATACGTTCACATTTTATCCGAAGAACATTAATTATTGAACTTCGTGTCCCCCCCCCTAGCCCCCCACCCAAAATAAAATAAAATAAAATAAAAGTTTTACCTTTGATGAGTTTTCTTTTTTCCTCTTCCTTTGCACCCGCCAAGGAGGGGGACTTTTTCTCTTAACATAAATCTTAACTCAACTATTGTATAGTGCCAAATCCATTGACCAAGACACGTGAACAGAAAAAAAAAAAAAAAAACATAGATAGATTGTCAAGTTATGAATAGTTGTTCAGAAATCTTGTATAGTAAAATCTATATAAAACCATGTTCAGATGTGACATGGCCTTTCGTAGTAGTTTTTTTTTTTTTTTCTAAAAAAAAGAAGGGTTATAGATATAGAAAATATCCAAACCAAGTAGATAATCTTAAGAAGGTGGTGCATTTTTTGTACAACTTAAATTGCTTGTGTTTCTTGTCCACTACAGTAATTTACTCAAATCAAACATTATTGTGAAGAACAATCAGCCTTGTCGCCTTACCAAATAACTAAGAGTGCTTTTCTTAATATCATTATAGTTAATGCTTGCAGTATTTTTGGTAGAATTAACTACATACAGTTGGATATCATTTCGTTCATTAATTTTTATTGTTTGGTTTGCCAAAAAAAAAAAGAAAAAAGTTTCTATTTTTTTTCTGTGATCTAGACAACACTTCACCTACGCTTTACTCCTTACTTCACTCTATCATTACCCACTAGCCCTTCCACAATCAATCATCTTCAGTGGACCTCCTCCACACGGAAGAATTTGAAAAAGAGGCCAAAAAAAATTTCCAATTAGAGAAATCACCTCCTTTTTTTTCATCAAAAACAAGTTTTTTTGATAGAAAAATTACCTCAATTTTTTTAAAAAAGATAAAGAAAAAATTGTAACAAAATAAAGAATCTAAACAAGATGAAAAAAAAAATAAAACCATTTTTATGTCTAAAAAACTTATTTTTTGATAAAAAAGTAGATTATTTCTTTAAAAAAAAAACTTTTTCTTAAAGCCTTTTAACAAAACCCCCCTCGCCCCCTCCTCCCGCACACAAACTCTGGTGGAGCACCAAAAGAAATAAAAAAATAAAAATAAAATAAAAACTTAAAAAAATAGAAAAAAAATTGAGAGAGAATAACATTTATTGCCACTGCATACTTACCAGTCTACATAGCAAAGTACCATGCCCTTCATAATCTAGCCTTTTGCGTGTTGAATTTCATGCTAGTCCCTCTCAACTTTCTGTCACATGAGAGACTCACAACCAAAAAGGGCAAAAAAAAAATAATAATAATAAAAAAATGGGGACCCTCAATCTGCAGAAGTCTCCAGATTAATTGAATGCAGCTGTTATCAAGTTAGAAATGATTTCAAACCAACAGTTTGGTCTAGAAATGACCTCCCATCTTCTCCCATTCAAGGTTCATACAGACCATAGTAACAGAGAAAGAAAATGACATGAGCAACAATAATGCAACTGATTAACTGATTTAAGCAGGGCAAACTTCTTTTCTCATCTCGTTTTAATTTACTCTAAGCAGCTTTCAGCAATAGAAGGTACTTATCCATAGGTAACCTAACCGTAGAAGCGTTGAATCTAGTCAAAATTATATTTATTAAAAAAATATGTAAAATTAATAAAGCCTCTGATATAGATTTGACCGTATAAATAGAATACTCTATTGTAGAATTCGCCCTACTATATCCTACTTAGTTTCAACTGTTTATATGTATTTGTGATTAGTCATCTTTCTTTATTTGGAACCTAAACTATTACAAGTTGTGTGTAACTTGTTATTTCCGTACATATCAAGTTCGCTTGGGGAAAAAAAAGAAAGAAGAAAACCTCAGAAAATCATGGTAAAAATTATACCTTTACTTTTTTTTTTTAGGGGAAAATACTACCTTTACTTCAACTGCTTGATTTATTCTAAGAAACCCACTTTAAACCTATTAAAAAATTACATATTATGCCTCATTTTAAAAAAATATGTTTAATCATGTTATACTATTACTTATGTTTAAGTTATTACAATTATGTAATTAATCCTTTAAGTTATATTATACTTAAATATGTGTGGTATTTATACAAAATTAAAAGTTTCAAAATATCCATTTATGAAAATTTCCTTAAAATTAATGCCACGTATAACATTACAAAGTATTAGACGAAGTATAGATCCAAGTGACAGTGCCCCCAATTATCAGGTGACATCTTTTTGATAATGCAATATATGTTCTCTGAACCAACTAAAAGAACAACATTCTTTTTTAAAAAAAGGAAAAAAAAAAAGAGAGAAAAGGAAAGGAAAAAGGTTGATTGCGTTGTCAGTAATGCAAATGATTTCCAAGAGCCCCAAGCAAAAAAATAAAAAATAAAAAAAAGGAGGAGGAGGATTTAAAAAAAAAAAAAAAAAAGGTCTTGAAAGCAAGACTTTGCGCCCTTTTGTTTTGTTATTTGAACTTTTGATCCGAATTCAAGCATTTGAGACGAGCTGTGGAGCCGTGGGGCCGTGGCGGGCTGGAGTTGGCCCACAAGACTAAAGTCCTATTTAGAGTTATGGGCTTGTAGGGCCCATTATGATGTTTGGCATGGCGTACCGTACTCGAAGCTCCTTTGTCCAAACCCATATGGAGCAAAGCGCTAGGGGAACCTTTGACTGCTGCTTTGAAAGCAAAATCCATGTTTATGTAGTCCCACACATTTATGTCTCTCTCTAGTCTCATATATAATATATTACATTCCCTTGTGAATATCAAAATTCAAAAATCTGATCTATGACTATACCAATGATTTATCCGGTAGAAGTGTTTTTATTTGAGTATGTACTTGTAAAGTAGTGTTCTTTGTTCATATCCCACTTGTTACTTGTTACATATAAACACTTCTTTTTTTTTTTTTTTTGGCTTACGTTTTACTCAGTTTATATCACCAAATAAAACTTTCCAACAAAACAATAGGGGAAAAAGTTAACAAAAAGGGAACATTTTCACATGGGTGTTAGTTTTCGACTTTCTAACAGTGGACCACCAAGCCACTATTGCATCTGCTAAATATTCTATCTATGCGTTGTCTCTATTAATCTTTTTTTTTTTGGATATTGATCATCATATTAAATGGACTCACCTTCAGGCTTTTGTGTCAGTGAGGGTACTTTGGTCACTTAATAAATGCATGTGAAGTATCACTTTTACTTGGTAGAAAAGAAAAGATACTGTAGATTAGAAAAAGAGTCCTGTACATTCCACATCTTGTTTGAATGGAATATTACGTCTTTACTTGGAAAAGATGCAGAAAAAGAAAGAGAACAAGGGATTTGATTTCCAAACGGAATATAGCCTAAGAAGCTCAAACCTTGAGACTAATAATGGGCCAGACCAATCATATTGGCAATCATTAACACAAAAAGAAATATTCATTTGACATTGTTTTTAAAAAAAGTGAAAATATTTTTATTTTAAAAAATGAAAATTTTTTGAAGGTTATGCTAAGAATGTTTTTAAAATTTTTGCATTAAAAACGTGCGAAAACATTTTTAAATATTCTGATAACAAAACCAAACGGGACCAATTGTGTTGGTTTGTCGTAAATATGAGGGTGAGTACTATGGAAAAGCGGGATTTCTGGTAGGATCCAGGAGAAATACTATAAGTTTTTTTTTTTTAAAAATTTTTTATTTTGGGGTAAGAAATACATGTCTTTGTTGCACAAAGTTCCTTTTTGTGGTCTTAAAAGGACATGTAGTTTATTGTTAGAAATTTGTGTCATTTAGTAGAAACGACAATTCGCTTGCAAGCAATAACTTTCCCGAATGGGACATATGACAAGTGGTTCTCTCAGCAATAGAAAGGGGCCTCTCATTTACTCACAAAACAATTTGTTGGCAAGCCAGCAATACAAACGACTTGTAGTTTGTGGACCAAAATTGTGTCGTTTTGTGAGAAACGACAATTTGTTTGCAAGCCAGCAAGAATTTTTACATCGATAAGCAACCGACAGGCCGTCTCGCGTAGTTTTCGGCTTTCCAACGGTTTGCTTTACCATTTGTGTGGAAAACGACGTGACATTTTGACATCTCTCTCCATAATTTTGCCGATTGTATTAGTATGCGCTATAGAATTAAAGGAGCATATTTTCGTGTGATTATAGCAAAACTTTTATTAGAAAAGAACATAAATCAAAACAACTTCTTACTTCATTTTCAGCTACATAAATTCACTGTATTAGAATTGAACTTCATATCTGTTCGCAAAAGCGTGTGTGTAAATATATCCATACACAACACAAAATTGTATTGATGGGATTTTTGTGGCAAGGGTATAGAAAAAAACTACTCTGCCTTGAACCGTCAGGTCAGATCTGCATTAGATTCTGTTGGTTTTCTCCTCTTTTTTTTTCCTATGATTCTGAACAAATTTCACTTTTAGAATCATGCACTATCATAAGGTAACAGTAGTGTCACAGCCAACACACGACAAATATCTTATATGGTCAGGCCTCACCTGGTGGGGTGTGGATAAGGGAAAATCAAGATTGCTTTCAATCTAATATGGTGTTTGTACTGAACAAGCTAAAGTACATGCAAGCGGGGAATAGTTGAAATTACGACATGATACTGCAACCATAACAAAGGCATGTAAACAGCTCTCATAGGAATACCCATGTTTACACAAGTGTTGTACTGCGGTAATTGAGCGGAACGGATCCCTAGTACGGACCATCAAGCATCATGATCACGCCATTCTTGTAAAGTTGGTGTTGCAACTCCGACATTCTTCATGTCAAATATGTTGGCTGGTTCAGGAAAATGTCAGATTTCCATGTCAGTCTTGGATATTATATAGCAGTCCATCTTAGAAGAGACTAATCATCCGTGAGAAAGTACACTGAAAACACACGAGTATAACAATGGAGGTAGAGCTTCCTTTTGTTTTTAATGCAATAGTTCAATCGTGCTTTCATTTGAAGATAACGTCATTACTCAAATTATTATTTTTTGTTAGGGACAGGACAGTAATAGAACAACTAACCATGCGTTGTTTGTATCATGGATTTTATGTCAACATTACCAAATGCAGAATGTAGTAGGTCATCTTTGCAGGATTCTTTTTAACTTGTTCTCGATATCAATCGGTGATGAAATTAACATTGTTAATTTGTTCCCTGAAGTTTTTTTTTTCTCCCGCTGTTTCTCAGCTTGAGAGACTAAAGAGCTGTAGATTTCAACTAACAATATCATATTTTCAGCTTGTTAACTAAAAAAAAAATTCAAAGGGTAAGGTCCCAAATGAGGAAGGAAGCTAGGTGGGAAACAAGCTACCTATTTGTTGCCCAAAAAAGGAGGACTAGAAACGGAAAAAGAAAATACCCTCCATAACCCACAATCCTCATCCCTTAATCTGTTGCCTGTTCCTATTCCCTCTACCTGGAATGCAAGGCAGGACCTTTGCTAAAAAAGGTCCCACTCCAAGTTGTTCAAGAACAATGGCATTGAGTTTCTCAACCCTTTGCTTAAGATTAGTCAGTTTTATTTCTCAACGGAAAGAGAAGGGATAGGATATAACTCAGCAGCAGAGTGTCCCCTTCATGTGGTGAAACTCATCAGTTAGAGCCTGATTATCCCTACATAATGTGAGATTTTTTTATTTTACTTGCCCCTCCACTGTGATCAAATGAGAATGGATAAGAGGCTCATAGGCTTGACGTGAGGGGTACGTATGGCTATATGTTTGGGCGTGAACTCTAGGCGACATTAGTAGTCAGTCCTGTCTTAGGAGGATCCATTTCTAACCTTCATTCAGTAATTGCTGCACACCCTAAGAACTAGTATAAAACAAAAACTTAGTA
Organism: Artocarpus hirsutus; assembly: GCA_946598075.1. Taxonomy (NCBI): domain Eukaryota; kingdom Viridiplantae; phylum Streptophyta; class Magnoliopsida; order Rosales; family Moraceae; genus Artocarpus; species Artocarpus hirsutus. The sequence continues at coordinate 46,179 of CAMOHE010051824.1, read as the reverse complement.
CTTTTTCCTAATCCAATTTTTTAATACTAAATTTTACTATAAATGCAGGAAAGTAGAGAAAATTATAGTCAAAGCAACCTCAGGAATTTTAAGTGATTTCATGATAAGAACTCTTTGAAGACCATCTCCTTTTTTTTTTTTTTTTTTCCAGAAAACATTGCCAACTATTATGAAATAAAAGCTAAACAGAACAAACAAAAAACCAACACAACGTAAAAACAGAAGATACATACCAGCATGTATCTCAGGTGTAGCAGCAGCCGTGGCGTCAACAATAACAGTAACATGTTGGTAATCTAAAGCCACGGCATCGAACACAGTCTGCCTTATGCAGTTTGGAGTCTGTACGCCTATAAAATTATAATCTCAGCTTAGAAAATCACAAACAACTTCAAACGGTTCTTCGGTAGGCAGGACACGGGTTTTAAGCATCAGTTTCTTTATCTAATTCTGTTAAATTATCGTACTTCATTTTTATTATTATTTTTGGCTAAATATACTTCATTTAATCTCATATGATTCACATCTGATGATTAAAAATTGTATCCTGCCATGGAATTCTAAAAAAGAACAATTTTCTCTTCTGGCATTGAGAATGTAGAGAAAAACACTTAACATACCAGTGATAACCAAACTATCAATCCCAGCACCCTTAAGAAATGAATGAAGATGAGTAGCAAAGAAAGCACTAAAACGGGTCTTCACCAACTTATAATCCCCTTCTTCAATCACCAGCCCTTCAACTAGTTCTGCACCCACACTCCCCTTGGCTGTGGGGCCTACTTTACCATCATCATATAAGTGCCTTCTAAATAGTTCAACATCTCTTCCTAATGGGTCATGCTCACGGACAACCTTACACACAAATATAAAAACATACATAGATTATAGATCATCCACATCCTTTGGTTAATAATAAATTTACACTTTGCCTTAAATCCGGCACTCTGACGAGTACGGCATGTGTAAACCTTCATTCACAAACGTAACTTTATTCTATAAAACGATTTTTTTAAATTTAACTGGGTTGTTTACTGGTGGGAATACTCAGTTTCCGCCACAAACTCAGTTAGTAAAAAATACTCACATGACAGTAACAATAAAAAAAATTACTATAATATAAAACTTTCACGTACTATAATAAAAGTAGTTTCCATCACTAATTCCTACCACCTTCTAAAAGCCACTTATATTTACCAAAGTATTATATGCGAACATATTGAGTATTACACGAACAAACTTACATTAACGAATAAATTTATAAATTATCGGCGCTTAAAAATGGAATTATCATACCCAAATGACGAGAATGCCACGCTGCCTAGCTACTTGGACAGCCTCAATTACGTTGGGGACTACGGCTTTGCCTCCATTTATTCGCATAAGACCATCCTCATGAATGAAATCTTTCTGCGAATAAAAATTAAAGGTGATCCATCACAATCTGTGGAAAATCAAGAGAGTGATAGAGAAGAAGCTTCTAGAGAGAGAAACCTGCATGTCGATTACAAGAAGAGCTGTGAGGTTCCCTTTCTCTGCCATTTTTGCCCCGACCACCCACACGAGAGTGAATAACGACAGATAACAGTTGGTGCCTAGATAGGGAAAGTATCATGGGCGGATTAAACTAGGCCCACTGATCTTATTTTTGGGCCAACTGTTATGGGCTTCGGCCCAACAGAGATATATAAAGTTCTAGAAATATGGCATAATGTAGCGAGTCATGTTGGAATGTCGTTAGAAAGGAAAATACAATGTTTACAAATATTAAGAATAAAAAACATTATAATAATCACCATGTAATTTTGTAGCATAAAACGTTATAATTCTAATAATAACTAGTACATTTGCTATTCCTAAAGTATTCCAAACAAACTGCTATACTTCAATTCTACTCTTATAAACGTGTCATGAAACGTAATATTTTACAACTTTTTATTCCCAAAAATGAAGTGAAGTGGCTAGGGGATAGATTCTCTAAAGTTCGCTCTTCATGTCACATTAAAAAAACATAGAAAAATTAAGGAATTTTCTCTCTTAACTCATCTCTTTAGTTTATCTACTTCTTTTAAAATTTGATTCGTGTTAAAGTTGATATAACAAAAGAAAGTACGAGTAGAAATCTTTTCAATCGATTAAAAGTAAGAGAAGAAATCTTGTAAGCTATGTTTGGTATACCATACTAAAGTTTCATGTTGTATGATAATACATTAATAAAATATTTGATATAATCATTGTATTGTATAAGTTAATACAGATGGTAAATTAAGATGATATATGTTGTATAATAGAATACGGTCCATTTCTAGTGTATTGTATTGTATTGTATTCTTTTATACTAGGTCTATGACTTTTATCGAGATCCAACATCAGGTTAAAATTAGGCCAGAACCTATAATTTTCTAAAATTTGATAATACATTTATATTTTTTAAATTACATTTTTGTCCCTTAACTTTAAAAAAATTATATTTTGATCCTTGGATTTTTAGAAATTTATATTTTTGACCCCTTAATTTTAATAAAATTATATTTTAATCCTAAATTTTTTTAAAAAAATTATAGTTTGTGCCCTTATACAATATGTTATGTACCAAACACTGTATTGTATTATGATAATATAGTACAATATAATACAATTTAATACACCTTATGTAATACAATACAATACGGTATACCAAACATAGCCATAGTGTTGGAAAAAGACATGACTCTTTGATGAAGGACATTCTACTAAAGTCTCTAATCTTTGTGCTTCTCGTCACCCTCAATAATGAATAGAGAAAATTATATAATTTTACCTCTTAACTCATCTTTTTGTAAGCTGTTTGAAAAAGCAGTTAAAACCAATAGTTTTGATTGAAAACTATAGTATATGAAAGCCTTATACTATAGCAATTTTTTGCTTTTTCATTGTGGCATATGAGAGTTTTACACTGTTCATAGTTGTAATTGATGGTTCCAACCATTCTTCCAAACGGCCTATAAGTTTTGTCCCTTCTGTTTAAAATTTTGTTCGTCTTAAGTTAATGTAACGAGAAAAAGAGAAGAAATTTAAAGGTTAATTACATAATTATACTTTATAGTTTTCAGAAACTATAAAAATATCATTTAAATTTAAAAAACTTGTTTTAATTTCATCCTTATAAATTAAAAAAGGAGCAAAATGAAATAATTACCTTTAACCAGTCATTAAAAATATCTCATGGAAATAAAAAAATAAAAACTTCTAAAACAAAACATCAAATTTCAAGAACAAGTTCTTAAACTTTATGACTTTTAAATATTAAAAGATTTTTTAAAAAGAAAAATATATTTTAAAAATAAACTTGGTCTAATTAAGGGTATGTTTGTTTTATCTTTGTATTTTTTTGTCCAAAAAGTCTGCAAGGAATCAAATTGAAACAAATTTTTAAAATTCAAAGAATACATTTATAGTTTCTTAAAATAAAACGATAAATTAAAAAACAGTTAAAACTAAAAGATATAATTATGTAATTAAATTAAAAATCTAACGATGTTAGAAAAGACAGGCCTGCTTGGTGAAGCACATTTTACCGAATTTCAATTGTTACAAATCCAACAAAATAAAGTCCATATATGCACGGGTAGATACATGCGCACAAAAATAATACATAATTGTCGCATCAAATATATACGATTATGAGATTGTTCAGTGCAATTCAGACAACGAAACTAATGATAAAGATATTATAGATAAATAAACAAGATGTGCTAACTCCTATCATTATTGTTGATGATATATGGAGAGCATTTAATAAATCAAAGCAAGAGCTACGTAATGTTGGTTATAATTATGGTCTTTATGTTTAAGATTCCACAAGTAGTGCCATGTACATATATAGGACAATTAACACGTCAACATTATGTAACTTATAATAATTACGCCCATCCGTGTTTCTATACACGCGCACGCGCACACATATTCGAGCTTAATTATTTTTTCATATCCCATGTGCTGCCTTTTCTATTAACTTGTAACGCCTTGAAATTAATTAAATGTTATTAATATATAAAATGATGGATAAGTGTATCATAATAACTATTTTAAACTTAATTCGATCATTTTGTAAAGTTTTCAGATTAAAGTTGTTTTTAAATATTTTAATGATTTTTAAATACTCTTAATTATTTTAATTGTTATTTTAAATATTTTCAACGAAACAATTTATCAAATGTCAAAAATGCCCATTTTACAAAACCATGGATAGCACACGGTTTTCACACAGTAAAACCGTCCAATTTTTCTCTATTTAATCTCTCCTCTCTCATTTTCTCTCCCTCACTCTCGCTGATTCTCTCTCTCACTCTCCTTCTCTCGCTCGTCTCTCTCTCTTCCCTCTGCCTCTCTTTCTCTCAAATTTTGCTACAAAAATCAAGCACAAACTTTGGTACTTAGTAGATTGAAATCTCAGGAACTTGATTGGACGATCAAAAACATGATTTAAAGCTTCGATTTGAGGTTAGTTTTTAAATTTTTAAAACTTTTTCAATTTTTTAATTTTTCTTGCATTTTGAAATCTAAGTTAATTTGAGCTTAGAAAACTCCCAATCTAGATTAGAGGAACTTAGAACATCTAGAATCTAAGCTTTGTTTGATTAAAAACTGATTTGAATCAAAAATTTCTATTTTCTCTATTTTCCTCTATTTTTGGGATTTTTTAAAATCTTTGTCCAAATCTTGTTTAAATTGATTTAAAAGTGTTCTATAATATTTTTCTATCATCTATTGATGTTTTGCACGCTTGAGAATTGAGAAAAACATGTTAAAATGAGGATTTAGACACAGGGAGGCGGAGACCCGTGCTTGAAAATTTCTAGAATTTTTCAGTTCGGCAGGCCAAATTTATGAGTTCGGCAGACTAGATTCATACGACTGGTAGGCCGAACCTGAAAAAGTTCGGCCGACCGGACCTGGTTTTCCAACAGGCCAAACTACACAGTTCGGCCGGCCAGACATGGTGAAATTTTGTTATTTTTCACCCATTTTTATTATTTTGAACCCTGATTTAGATTTTAACAATACAATATGATTTTACAAACTTGAATGGTACACTAGGACACCATAAGGTAGTTTAGAAACATAGGGTATCTCGAGCTAGATACTGATAGACTTAGTTATTGTACGTTTAAAGTTGTTCGTGGTTTCGCAGAGCTAACGTGTAGCGGACCGGGACTGTGGTGTGGGACACCGACATAAGGATCGAGGTAGGACTTCTACCCCTTTCTTTGGTACCTGGTTTTAAAAGATTTGGTCTCAAAAGGAATTTTATCAGAAGTTTTCAATGAATGATTGAAAAGGGTTTTTAAATGACTGTTTTCCTAAATAGTATACTGAGGTGATTTTCATAATAAACCCCATAATGAATGTAAATAAAATTATTTGATAAAAAGAGATTTTTAATAATTATAGAATAATATATATATACATATACGGGCATGATGCCATATCAAAGATCGAGTCGTGTAACGTGCGACCTTGGGGGCAAGTCCTGAAACTTAGCTGGGCCACTACGGTGGTGTTACGTATATGGTTTGCCCAGGAAAAAGAAAAAGTTATTCTTTCTGGTCAACCAGTAAACAGTTTTAGTAAGATTAATTTTATTAAATTCTATTTATTTGTTTATTTAAGTCTATTTTCTAATTACTTCCTATATTATGAAATTTTCCTTTCAAAATTAAATGTTTTTTTTTATTTATAGTCCTACTGAGCATTTTACTCATATTTTATTTGTTTTTAAAACCTTTCACCCCTCTAGGTGGATATCAGGTTAGGATTAAAGAAGAGCCCACAGACAGACTTTCGAGCAATAGAATAACCAAATAGGTTACTTACTTTTAATAAATCAAGGCATGTATCAACTTAATTTCTTTCTTTATTTTGGACTGTGGTTGTAATTTAATATTGTCAGTACTAATGTGTGCACAAGATGTGGGTCAGTGGGATCCATTCCTGTTTTTCCTTATTTCTTTATTATCATTTTCTTATTGTTTATTTTGTTATTCTTTTTTATTTAAATATTATAATTGCTCGCTCTAAAAGGGTTTTAAATTTTATCCTTTTTTCATTAATAATTTCTCAATTCTTAAATCCATGTTTTAACTAAGTTTTACTTAATTAACATAATTAAACCGCCACGTCACCTTCTGTACTCCAGGGCATGACATAACTTTTCTATTGTATTGATTTTTTCCGACATTTTTGAAGATTCTATGCACTGATATTGGTTTTAATTATGGTCTTTATGTTTAAGATTCCACAAGTAGTGCCATATACATATATAGGACAATTAACACTTCAACATTATATAACTTATAATAATTACGCCCATCCGTGTTTCCACACACACACACACACACACATACATACTCGAGCTTAATCATTTTTTCATAGCCCATGTGCTGCCTTTACTATTAACTTTTCTATTGTATAGATTTTTTCCGACATTTTTGAAGATTCTATGCTCTGATCTTTTAGACGTATTAATATTCTTCTTTTCATTATCCTAAAAGAAAGTCAAGTAAACGAGAGAAAAAAAAAAAAAAAAACAAAAACAAAAACAAAACATTGCCCACTTCAAGCCGATGGCTGCAAGGGTATGAGCAGGTCCCAAAATTAGTAATTTCCTTGTGATAAAAAATTGGAGCTAACCGAAAAAAAAAAAACTCGTTTTCTTGAAAAATAAATAAATTATGTAATGCCCCAACTAACATATATAAGAAAACTATTGGGCCTTGAGATTCCCTTGAAATGGTTTTTTTTTTTTTGAAGGGAGAAACATTATTTTTTTTTAAAAAAATTATTTTGGTGTCTTGTATTATATTAAAATTTGAGTTTTGTATCTTCTATTTTAGAATATTTTATGTCTGTATCTTAACCTTTTAAAAAAATTTTTTTCGGAGCCCTTTTTTAGGACAAAAAAAAATTATCCATTTTATAAAGTATAATCAGTTGACTGAAATTTTAGTAAGAATTTTTTTTTTTAAAAGGGTGTTTGGTTAAGTGTCTGAGTATTTGAGTGTTTGGTTGTAGGCATGACAAATTTATTACTCAAAATTTTGGTTAATTGATTATATTTTATAAAAAATAATTTTATTTTTTCGTGTCTCAAAAAATTGTTCTAAGGTACTAAAAAAAGATTTTCTAAAAGGTCAAGATATAGACATAAAATTTTCTAAAACAGAGAATACCAAGCTCAAATTTCAATATAACACAGGTGCTACGGTGAAATTTTTCTTTTGTCTATAAATGCAATGAAATGGTATTTAGAATACATTACTTAGCTGCTCAACTCTTTTCATATCACTATTTAACTCAAACACATCGGTTAGAGAAACATGGACAAAATTTGCTATAAGATCATGTCAATCCTAATATTTCTTCTACTTAATTAGCCTAGAAATTAAAAGAGACTTTTAGGAAATTATCATCTAATAACTCTGCACAAACATTACTAAATTCTCCACTTTGAAGCGGATTAACTGACTGGTTTAATTGTAATTCAATTAATATTATTGGTACTGTATTCATGCATATAAATAAATATATACATATACATATATATAAATATATATATATATATATATTGTAATTTGCCGTTTTCATCAAGGAAAAGAAAATGAAAAAAAAAAGTAATAGTTAAAACTCCTTGAATACGAGTCTCGCTTGTCACAGGTTACAACATATTAATATTTATTTCAAATAAAATGGTGGGACGATTCGAAAATTAATTTAGTTCCTTTTTAATTATGGTATAGATAGTAATTGATTAATAAGTCTATTAATTTTAATTCCATATATTACTGGTCGTTTGAATATCAAGTATACATGTTACTGAATCTTTGTTGCGTAAGATTATTTTGAATGATGTATACGAGATCAGTCAAAAGCCGACGTAAAATCTACCTACTTATAATTTTACTTGGATTTTCGGCTTCTTGAATTTTAAGAGCTTTTAATGTCATTTTATGGCCGACGTAAAAAGTTCCCGTCGTTAGCATTAGAGCCACTACCTTACCCGGCCCCATAGGCTTGATGTGTTTTTTCTGAATTTCTTAATTTTATGTACACTTTCCTTGATCCAATTAGGTATTGCAAAACTGTAATGAAACGCCGTCGTTAGCCCAATTCCATACGTTAAGACAGAAAACTATAACATAAATCTTCTGAACATATTTCGAAGTTTGGTATCATGAATTAGCAGTTAATTACAGCGTTCACACACACAAATACCAAATTAATTGGGGCATTCATGCTTCTGATCCTGATGTGTATGTTGCGCAAATGTCACGATTACAATGGAACAAAGCTGCCCATTATATTTATATATATATATATATATATATATATTTATATATATTTATATATATGGGGCACTTTCACCACACCATTTGAAACATTGAGGAGCGTGCTCATTCACTCAAGTGCAATCCCTAAAGTGATCCAAAAAGACACCAAAATGGGCTCCGTCTTTTGGCAACATTCGCATGATCATGATCACCCATTTCTATGCATGATCATATATCTATATGTATATGTGTATATATATTGCAAGCTTATATATATAAATATATATATATTAAAAAAAAACCGTTAATGGCTACTGCCCAGTAATGATCACGAGTCATGGAAAGTTCTGCAGCTTTATTAGTCAAGTGTCCTGTAGAGCATGAGAATAACTCTACCTGCAGGTTTACAAGCACGAGTGTGGAATATTTTTGTGTTGCTTGGTTGTATTCATGCACACTTTGTTTTTCGTTTTTCGTTCTTTTTTTTTTTTGGATTCGTATTCTTCATTTTGTCTTTATATGGATTTAACTATTCGCATGCTTTTCTTGTAGAGAACCGTTTTATTTCAAGAACCACAAATTAAGTATTGATCTTATTAAGTATGAATAAATGACAAACACAAATATTATGTATGTTAAAGCCTTGAAGATTCGACAGCTTATGTGTTAGAAAAATGTTGGTGAAGTGCCTCTCTAGAACACAATTAATTAATCAATACTGTTGGCCTACCTCTCCTTACTAATTGTTAAATATATATGTGTTATATATTGACAAAATAAAGTAAATATAAGACAGTAGAATATGTTTGGTCACTCTGTTTGGGTGCATTATTGCCTAGAATATTTTTCTACTTTTTTTAACTCTCTTTATTTTTGACGTGCTTGTTAACCAAATTAACAATAACATATATTATATTATATACAATATATAATAACACACAAGGGTTAATTATAGAGTTATTGCTAATAATTCATTACTTTTATTTGCTGACAATCGAGATTATATGCATCTTATAAAGCGATTAATTATTATTTTCTATAACTACTACATCGATGATGAGAACTAATTTGTAATCAAAATTAAGTTGAGTATCGATTTGAGAAATATCAATAAGACTGAACATAACAAAGGAAATGCAAAAATTGTATATAATTTCTGATTCTAAAAGATTATATAATGGAATTATAAGTATGAAATTATGGACGTCTTGTTTCTTTCTTTTTCTTTTTCTTTTTTTAAGAATTGGGCATCTCAACAAGAATATTATTCTCATATGTCATTACATGGATATTATCAGATTTATAAATAGTGTTACCCATAGCTCAAATTGTATTGCTATATATCACTTTTTTTTTTCTCAATTTCTGATACACACACTACAAGAAAAACTACATTTATACGACATGTAGTTTTTAAATGTCGTTGAAAAGTACATATAATGACATCTCCAACAAACATGTCGTTAATAACATTTGAAATAATAATTGACGACATCTATATAGATACCGTATTAAAGGTCTCCTTTTAACTACAATAATTTAGTGTCGTTAAATTATTTAACGACAAGTACGAGATATCATCAAAGCCTTGGAGATTCTACAACACCCCTTATAGACGACATTGGTCAAGATGTCATCTATATGGGGTGTCATAGAATCTCTAAGGCTTTGACGACATCTCCTACTTATCGTTAAATAATTTAACGACACTAAACTATTGTTGTTAAAATGAGACCTTTAATACGGCGTCTATATAGATGTCGTCAATTATTGTTTCAAATGTCGTTAATGGCATGTTTGTTAGAGATATCGTTGTATGTACTTTTCAACGACATTCAAACACTACATGTCGTTAAATGCAGTTTTTTTTGTAGTGACATGACTTAAACTTGAGAAACTAATGAATCAAAATAATTTCTTGATCAAACTTCAATCTATAAACTTGTTTTAATTATTAATTTTTTGTTTTTTATATGGGTGTCTTATATGCTTGTGATCATAATCAATCTTGATGCAATATATAGCATCAAGATAACGTATGAAGAGCATGTGGGACCGAAAGTCAAATAAGTCATTAGTGGGTGAGAAGTGCAATCTCCAAAAGTATTGATGATTAAAAAAAGATACAAAAAGAGTGGGGTCGTTATAGTACTCTGCTTATTGTTATTGCAATGTTCAATTATCTGATGGAACAGATTGATCAGAGGCATATGCTTAAAGACAATACATTGTGTACATATGTACATGACCCGCATCAATACTATTTTCTCATTATTCTTTTGCGGACTTCAAGCGACCATATTCTAGCGTATATATGATATGGAACTTTTAGAACGTTTAGAACATAGTTTTCGAACTTATGATATTGTAGTAATTCAAATTCTGTGAGACAATATAATACACGTGAACTAGTTTGAACTAGCATTTTTTAGCTTAAACTGTGGTCCTAAACAAGTTTTTTATAAACTACTTTCGAGATTGTCAAACCCTAATTTGAGATGGTGATATGGTAGTATAATTAAATAAATTAACCAAAGATTCATTTAAATTCCAAGGGTTTTCTCGATTTTAAAACGTTTACAGAAAATTCATAAAATATTGGCAAAGTTAACAAGGTAAAAATGATATTAATAAATAAATATGGTGTAATAATGAAATTACTGGATTAATCTTGAAGTTATTGAAAGCTTAGAATCAATCAAAATACCATCTGGCTCCTATCGGACCACACAGTAGTGCATACATTAGAAAAACATAAGAAGAAATACAACCAAACCACAGTCCAACAAACATAATCAAAGAGCATGATTTCAGTTTCATCATTATATGCCTTAATAAAAATAGATAACTAAGCAATTCATGAACACCATGAGGAAATCACAGCAATCTACTTAGCCAGCGTACTACGAACCATTTAGAGGGGGAGAAAGATAAAACGATAGAAATCATGAGCAAAAAGTTTAGTAGAACTTAAGTTCTATAAAAGGACACAATTGGCCTTTTAAACGAATAATGAATGATTTAAATTATAAGAATCCTTACCGTTTATATCCTGTGATTATCTCAAATTATACATTAATACTTAACATGTGTAAAGCCTAGTATAATCATTACCGTAGTGGCCCGAACTGAGTCTCAGGACCTGCTCTGTAGGTTGCCCTCTACACGACCTGATTTCTAAGTAGCATTATGTGCTAAAACTCAACCAATCGAGGATCTTTGGCCAACTGGTGTTTAGGGAACTGTTTTAATATTCTTATCTCACTTAGGGATTAATATCGAGATATCGAAATTCATTTAATATCATGCTTTTTATATGCTTATTTTCAAAACATTTGAAATCATTTAATAATGTAATTTAATTCAAAAAAGCATTTAAGAATATAATATGTGGCCAAGTGCAATTGAAATTATGGCTATCAAGGAAGGGTATAGAATTCTACCTCGATTTTCTAACACTAGAATATGCCTATACTATGATCTCACTACACAAGCATTAGCTCCACAGGTACAGCGAATAACCTTAAGCGTAAACTTAATTTATTAATACTAAAACTTAAACATAATACACTAGTATGTGATTTCATTGTTCCTTAGTGTCGTTAAAACGTAAAATTCACTCTTGCATATATAACAACCAATCATCCTCTAAAACACATTAGCAATGATGTCTAACCAATTAAACAAGTAAAAATACACTTAATATTCAATTTAGGACAAAAGGGATTCAAGTGGCTAAAATTGGCATTTTGGTGCAGTGCGGTCGATCCCAATACTAGTCATGGTTGCATGGTTGACCGCGTTATACATACAATGGCTGATCGCGTCGTCGCGTTCAGAATGCTCTATTTCAAGCATTCGAACTTAATCTGAACTTTATATAATTCAAAATCATTTTTAATGCATTCAAAACATGTTCTAAGGGATCATAAGCTTTCTATGAATCATTTAAACTTATTTATGTATATATGCAACTTAGTTTCATCATCATTCAAGCCTTTTCTTTTATTTTTCTAAATTTAAGTAAAATAAATGCAAGAACGATTATAAATCCATTTTAGCTTAAAAAAACTTGAATCTTGTTTGTGATCATCCTACTATCTTAGACAAAATATAGTTTGTATTCATTTGGGCTCAGATTATAACATGCAAACCCAACACACAACAAATTTCTTCAAAGAAAACAAAGTTGTACAATAGGAAATAAACATCCAGACTTATGAACATGAATTCTCAAGTTATTAATCTGAAAATAAGCCTTAAAATTAAAGGATAAAATGATTTGCAAGTAATCTAACCTCATCTTGTTGAAAATCAAATTCTAGTATTAGAGATTTATGTTTCTGTTTTACTTGAAATAGAGGTTTTGGTTTTGAGTTTTTGGAAGCAGAATGAGAGGGAAAGAGAGAAAGAGGGAGACATGAAAGAAAGAGAGAGAGAGAGAGAGAGAGAGAGAGAGAAATGGTGAGGTTCTTAATTGTATCTAACTTTTATTTAAAAACTCCAAGGATAGTTTGGCTCAAAACCATGGGTGGTTTGTTGGTTTCTAAAATGTGAGTTTTAAGGTCTAGAGACTTCATGTGATTTTGGTCTGAACAAGGTAGTGAGGACTTGTTGGGGATTTAGGCATTTGTTGGGCTTAATTCTAAATAAACAAATCTAAGGGAAAAGAGAAAAATCTAATTTAAAACTTATTTGAGTAATAAAATAGCATATTGGAGTTTTATTTGAAATAATTTAATAATTGCTAATAATTAAATTCAACAAAAACAAAACAAAATAAACAAGAATGTAATTAGTTATAAAAGGAAATACTACAAAAGTGACTAATTAAAGATAAAAATTTAATTAGGCACATCAATTTTCTAATTTGTGTACTAATTATGGCTAATTAAATTTAGGACATGATAGAGAAATGGGTGTGTATGGACACAAATTATATATATAGCAACAGTATGTATCAATGGAGGAAAAAGGACTTCAAAATTAAGCTTTTAGAGGGAAATTAACTTGATTGTGTATAAGTATGGCAGCGGGGCGGATTTGTGGAGGGATAGCCTTCTTGCTAACCTATCTCGCAAACAAAAACAAGCCCCATTATTGCCCTATCATCTTTGCATAAATTGGCAAGAGATGGGGTAGGTTTCCTTGTCACGGGTTCGGGGTACTCATGGTACCCCATTTACCCAATTAACTATTTTCATGATAAAATTAATTAATTAAGTAATTAATTGATTGACACAACTATAGAAGACTATAAATAAAAAATAAAAGAAAATTATTTTTTAAAATATTTTATGGATATTATGTAGTATCACATTATCCTTAATATTATGTATATTATAGCATATTATATATAATATATTTAATTTAAAAATATAATATAAATTAAACAAAGCGGTAAACAAGGAATAGGGTTAGGGACTGTAACCACCCCGTGACCCGCGACGGGTTGTACTTTTAACCCATTTACAATCCTAACCTAGTTATAACCGAGTTTGCTTAGTTCCATCTAAGATGAGTCCCCACGGATAAATGAGTTCATGGGTAAAATTACCATCCCTAATTGTATGTTTAAAAAGAGTACTAGTAGGATGTTTGATAAAGCGGTTGGAATTAAAAATGTTAGTTTAAAAACTATAACATGTGAGAGCTTTAAACTATAGTACTGAGATATCAGACAGCCTACATATATCAAGTTATATATATTAATTCTATCAATCATATAGTTATAGATACACATATAGGTTATTTTTATAAATTTTAT
>CAMOHE010051824.1:14603-27103 GCA_946598075.1 Artocarpus hirsutus | reverse complement strand
AGTAGTAGTAGTAGTACTACTGTTTATCTTTCAGAAGATAAAGAAGATAATGAGCTTGAAGAAGCTTAATCCTGTGATCTAAAAGAATTTTACACAGAAGTGGGGTTCAGAAACTTTGTATTAAGTTATTTCTCTGCTCTCTTTCCCCATCTTTCTCTCTCTTTCTCTCTCTGTTTTTTTGTGAGTATCTTTATTTTATTGCTGCTTTTGCTTTTTTATGAAAGTGGGACACGGAAAAGCTGGTGTGTTGTGTTTTTCAGCTAGCCATAAAACAAATGCCTAGTGGGACCCTATTTCCTTAATCTAGGGTTTGTACTCTTATAAGTAGGGGTGCTCATAAAATCTGTGAAACTATGAGATCTACTCAGCTCAATATAATCCGAAGGTTTTGAATTGATTCCGAAAGAGTTTTGAATTAGATTAGGATGGAGAAAATCTCAATTTGAAGGTTTTGTATTAGATTACAGATTGAGGAATTCTCAATCCGTCCAATCTATAAATCTAATGTATATTTATATATTTTACAATTTTTATAATATATATTTAAATAAAAATTCATTTTTTGTAAATAAATTCTTTAAAGTTTTTTACCAAGCAAAAATATTGTCAGTAATATAATTTATGTTTATAAAGCCTAGCCCTCCCTCAAAAAGTAAAGAAAAAACCTAGCTCAATTCCCTTAAAACACAATTCTGAAATAGACGAAACATAATTCTTTCAATAATTTTTTATGAGTTGGTGGCTTTCTATGACATTTTTAGGTGTATTGACTACAGTTTCTTATCTCAAGATGTTATCCAAAATGATAAGGAATGGTTTTTTGGCTAATTATTTTGGCAGTCTTTTTTTGTTTTTCGTGGATTGTTTTCTTTGTTGTTGTTTCTTTTTCTTTGTTGTTGCTTTTGGCTTTTTTAATGAAGTTCTTGTTGTTGTTGTTGGTTTGCTGTATAAAGCTGCTTTTGGCTTTTTTTGATGAAGTTCTTGTTTAGCAAAAAGAAAAAAGAAAGTAAATAATTTATTTCGAGATTTTTTCATTAAAGGTCATAATTGTCACGTCCCCAATCGTGACATCCAAAATATTTTAAAATACAAAAAAAAAAACTATAGTTAATAAAATTTGCAGAATTTTTTTTTTAAAAAAATTTAAAACTTCAATGTAAAAAAAAAATGATTTAAATTCATTAGAGGAGAATAATTCAACATTATCAGTTACGCGAAAATTTTCTTGGGATATTAAAATGCATAACAACTCTTAAGTTTCGACCACAATCCAAATAGAACAATTTTTTTTTTTCCAAGTCTCAAGTTTGGAAATTATTTAATTTGCAACACACAATAAAAACTTTAAACAATTAAACACGCAGGTCGGGCCACATGCACACACGAACCGAAGTAGCCACAATCGCGTCTTCACTTAGCGTATGAGCTAGAGATTCCTTTTGAAGTTCCTGTAACACGTAACTTAATAATATGAGTGATAAACTCAGTAAGTAAAGCTTTTAGCTCACAAAATAGTTAATTAAAGTTTTATGGGTGCATGATAATTTCTTTTTTTTAATAATAATACAATATTTACTCAGGCCTAGGCTTTAGTGTGGGCTTTATCATCTTTACTTATTATTATTATTATTTTATGGGCACAATTATATAAGGGCACTAATCACCCTCCGGGAACTAATCTCCTGAATAATAAAATAAGGGTACTAATCACCTTCCGGGAACTAATCTCCCAATAATTAAATAAGGGGTACTGATCGCCTTGTGCCTGACACCATATAAACCACAACACTAAGCCATGTGAGAATGTCATGTATCCAAATGCAACTTTCACAATAATAATATCATGCATTTTCAAGATAATCATATAGATATATCATTCCTCAATTATTCTAAATCATTAGAAATATGCAGAGGATAAATCATGCTTAAAATATCCAAAATATTGAAAACATATATAATACCATTATGTGTTACAGGTGAGCACTTTACTTACAAATTATTTGACACAGCAAGCATTGAAAGGTCGGCCTCTTTGTCGAGCAAGGGTGTGATTTAATTCCTAATATTATTAATTTACCATTTAGCATAAAAAAATCATCATTACAATGATTTAAGGTCATCATAAATTGAATTTAGCATTCATCTTATGGAATTGCAAAAAATATCACTTCTGCTAAAAAAAAAAAAGTTTTCTAAACTTCGATAAGTTTACCCATTTTTCATTGGCAACTATCAATCAACGATTTTTTTTTTTTTTTACACAGTATTCCTAACATCCTTACATGTCACTAGATTTAATTTTATTTTATTTGGATAACAATAACTATTTTTATTATGTTCTACAAATTAAAACCAAAGTATACTACTGACTAATTTACTAGTTTACAATCAAAACTTTAGAAATTCATAGAAAATAGAATACAACTTCGATTTAGACTCATAATAGCTTGTTAGAAAGCTTAAGCTATCAACTTTTTAGATATATAAAACCAATTAGAATGTTTATCTTTGTCAATTATGCATTACAGCTGGCATTGAGCTATACTATTGTGCAAGTGAAGTTATAGTTGTGAATTACATGCTTTATGATTAATTGTTAGAGCTAAGAACCATATACTAATATTTGTAAGATTAGACACTATTTGTATGTTGAAAAAAATAGATATGTAGACCTGTTGATTAGCCAAAGATTTCAATATGAAGGATAGGAGATTGTCTTTATGTTTTTTTTTTTCCTGATATTCTATTTCATCTACCTATATAGTTTTTATTTGAGAATCCTTAGCAGCTCAATTGGTACTCGAGATGGAAATAAGAACCTCTTAAGGGAGGTTTGAGGTTTAAACCCGAGGGACGCGAAAGAAATCCCTGAGGGGCCAGAGGGCCCCTGAGGGGACAATACGGATGAGTGGGCGACACGGGAACGGTTTACCAATAAGAGCCACAAGTCCGAAGGCCCCGTAAGGTTGGTCCTATGAAGGCTTGAGGTGGAGCCCGCGCCGGACGCCACAATAATTCAATTCGAGAATCTGTTATCCTAATCCCAAAGTTTTGGATCAGATTATAAATTAGGATCTTTCTTATCCAAAGGTTTTGGATTGGATTGTGGATTAGGATTTTCTCAATCCAAAGGTTTTGGATTAGATTGCGGATTGACCCTAAATCTGCAAAATCCATTCGCAATCCAATCCGTGAACGCACCAATTTATAAGGGAGTATGGACCGTTTTGAGTTGAGAAATATTAATCTTGATTTATTATTAGTGATCTAGTCAATTCCAGGGATGAAAATATTGACATCGATAGAAATATCGGCATTTAATTTTTAAAGAAATATCGTCGGAAATATTGATATCAGTGGAAATTGACATAAAATATTAAAAGTTATCTTAAACTGCTTTATTTTTTATAAGACTTTAAGAAACTCTAAAATTATTAATGATATATAGTTTAGATGAACTTTTAACCAAATTATTAAGCAAATGATGAATATGAATGATAAAAAGTGATTATAATATGATAAATGATAATCATATGATCTCAAATTGAGTAAATTAATTAAAATTCAACTAGTACAAGTATTTTATATCTATAGTTTCATGCAAGATAAGAAAATATTAATACCAAAAAAAGCTTCTAAAAGGTTCAAAGGTATTAAAAATACCTTTTTGGTTCAAACATTATCAATACTAAGCCTTGGAGTTTAAATAGTTTCTTGTATAATTCTGAACATGCCATGCATATATCTCTTAATCTCTACCTACTACCTCTCTATGAATAGTAAATTATGAGTTAACCCAATTGTACAAGCTTTGAACTTCATCTGAAAGTAGTGGAGGTGCATAGTTGAAGATCTCATATCTACCATGTTCACCATAAGAATAACCCTTGTTGTAATTGTTAGTAACTCTAAGATTGGAGCTGATGTTTTGAATCACATGTCCTAATGTACATAATAAATTAAAAATTGAATTTATAGTATTGAAAAGTAAATTTATGAAAGACTACATTAATAAAGTGAAAAAAAGTAACTTGAATTTTATATTTTAAAGTAATTTAAAAAATTACACATCAAGTGCAGATATTTTGTTGATAATTTTGCAAAAAAATTTCATAAAATTTCTGAATATTTTGTCATTTTACACTACAGTTTTCACAGAAATCGATATTTTCATCAAAATATCGATATTTGCAGAACTTTCTATAGAAAATTTCTAAATATTTTACGAAAAAGATACTACACCCCTATTTTCATATCAATACTTTGAAAATATGAAAAAATCAGTAGAAATATTGGTGAAAATGTCGATTTTTCAGTCCTCAGACTTGATTTTAATTTTAATCTGATCTCATAAAATGTGAATCCATAGTATAACTAATTGAGGTGAATGTTGTAAGTACTAGCCGTAATTGTATTTAGTAATTAGGGCCCGTTTGATTTGAAATTGAAATTTTATGATAAAAATGAGATAGGAAAGTGAGTTTGAATTACAACTATATGGTTTGAACAACATTTTTAAATGCACTATAAATTGTCTCTATATTTCCATGGGCCAGAGTTTTTGATTGAGTGGCAACTATGTTTAGTACTCAAAGAAATTTAGATTCCAAATGGGTGAATAGAAAGCAATATAAAAAATTGCGACTACAACTTTAGCTCTTTAATTATGTACGTAGATCCCTATACACCAATATTCAGTATGAGTTTAGATTTTGGCGTGCGATTTTTTTCATTGGTGAAAAACCAACGGTAATAATTAAATATCATTAGGTTATAAATAAACTATGGATAGGTGTGGCTAATCATAAAAAATAAGAGGAAAATGAAAACGCAGAAAACTAATTAAAGGGGGCAAGTTGATCATTAATAAGAAATATATGTATTTATATATGTCTATATATTTATATAGATCGTAAGGCAGAGAGTAATGCAAGAAAAAATTATTGTCAAATATATTAACAAATTAATTACAATATATTAAACGACTTAAATAGTTTTTTAAGTATATGTACAGGCGAGCGGTTGGGAGGCAAAGTTTTGGAATGTCGGACAACAAATACCAAGTAGACATGGCATAAGTAACCCATTGACCAAGACATTCCACAATCCTTGTATGCTTGCCAATTGCAGAACTAGTTGAATAATTTTAATCCCAAGAAAAGAAGACCATTTCAAATTCAGGAGCGTGGCGACACTGACACATATATAGGCTGGAGGGAATCCTGGGTTTAAAATTTAATCAGAGTATTGTGTACAATTAATTTCAATAAATGGCTTTCAAGAAATGATTAACGGTATAATTACTAGACTAATAAGACAGTGATAGATAACCTATTGATCCATCGATTTTCACGTGTGGAGAATCACTCGGCAGTCGTGTAGGGTCAAACATGATGGAAATAGTTGGGAAATCATCGTTGTTATTTTATTCCCACAATTTGTTATAGTTTTTAAAAGAGTGTTTGACAAAATCAGTTCTAATTAAAACTTTTACTTGTTATGGTATAAGGCTCTCATATGTTATAATAATCAAAGTAGGTGAGTTACAATAGTGTAAAGCTCTTATATGTAACAATTTTGAATTCAAACCACACTTTCCAAACATCATATAAATTTGATTGGAATGAATCATATAATTAATCACCGCTCATTGTTCTCTCAATTTCAAACACTAACCTTTTGTGCTAACTACAGTTTGCATTTTAGGTATGCATTATAATTTATTGGAAGATTAGGTGTTGTATTAATAAGAGAGATTAGTGCTTCATTAAAGGCCGATTTCTATCTTTTTTTCTTTCATGATCGGTTGATCAAGTTTTTATTTGTATTTGAATAAGCAATTTATTAAATATATTTTTGTAGACTTAATTTTGTGGATTTCGATCTAACCCTTGTGATGTTAAAGAAGATGACCATATATCATTTCAAGCATTGTCTTGATTAATGAAATGAAAATATACAAAATTATAAATAATCCTTTATAAGGGTTGACAGTCGATTTTGAGGCAACTTTAAAGGGCGCTCCCATGGGCAATATTTCAATCTATAGAAGAGACAAATATTTAAGAATCTTCCTTGACAAGGTTTGAACAGTAAATCACTCGAGTTTGTTTTCAGGCGATTAAAAACTTGTTAATCAAGTTATCATAATCTAAGAAGATATTAAATTACATGGCTTTTCACTCAAACACAAAAATACCAAGCATATCTTTTAGCCGTATTCAAAACAAGTCTTTGACTTAAAAATGTAGGTTGGTGTAAATATAGGCATATGTATTAATGACTATATAAGTCCTACAACCCTAGTAACGGGCAATCATAGTTAGAAGATTAAAGACTTCTTGCAGAAGAAAGAGACATCATAATGGATATCGTCGAGGTCAAACTTTAGTCGAGATTTAATTACAAATTACAGCTTTATTTTTAAGCATACTCGATTTAAACAGAGGGTTCGATATATATTATTCATTAAAAACTGGCACAAGAGGACATAAGACATGTATAACTTTTTTTGTTAATTTTTTATCTTCTTTTTAAGAATATTATTATACGTAGGAGTGGCACAACCAGTAACGAGATAGAAAATACTTTTAGTGGGGATGTTATAAAAAAGTTAGAGATAATTTTTGTTGAATATCTACATACTTTATATTTATTTACGTCTTTTATCGATTAAGAAAGAGTACAAATATATATATTTTTTCCTTACATGGTGGAGGCGCAAGAATTAGCGGAGACAATCAAAATTTTCCCCAAAAATTAAAAGGTGAAACTTAAAAATTCTAAAATGCGAGTGGTGGATAAATCTCCATCTACCCCTGCCGCCATTTGGGCTGCGTTCAACAGCAAATACTTGTCACCACCTCCATCACATACCTTACAATATATAAAGGTGACTTGTGGCACTTTCAAAAAACATGGAATGATACCATTAAGGATATAGTGCAGTGGTAAAAACGTTTTTGTTAGGACTCATTTTTTCATCCTTTTAGAATATTGTATATGTGTGTTTTCAGTAACAGGTGGGTAAATCTGGTTGAATGGACAGAAGAAGTCTAGTTTAAAATCTTTCTATTTTTTAGTGGTCTTTAAGACTGTCAATATACCGAAAGGGATAAGGGCATAATTAGGTGTACCACTTAACCTCTTTTTTTTAGAGGAAAAAAAACGTAGGATGATTCGTAAATGACAGTTCATTCCTTTTTTTTCAACTTTATCCTTTCAAAAACAAAGCTTATACATCTTTTTTTTAAAACTTTTTGAGTGTATTTTTATTTTTGCTTCTTTATTGTTTTGTAATTTTTACTCTGTCAAAATAGGAAAAGTCTACAGCAGTGCCCAGCTATGGTGCACTACCGATGGTGTTCAATCCGGCAGTAAAAAGAGGTTGTATGGTGAAATTGATAGCCATAGGCTAAGGTTTATAAAGTTTAGTATAGTATTGTATACACACAATATTATTTTTTATTTCAAATTGGGTTATCAACACTAATAGCCTTAAACTTTAGGGCCTTATTCATCTTGTTCTTCTAAACTTTAAAAATTATCATTTTACTTTTTAAACTTTTTAAACTCCTCACTTTACCCCTAAATATTATAAATAACCATTTTGTCCTTAACTTTCAAAGCTCCTCATTTTATCTCTTGTTTTTAGATTTTTTTGTTCAAATAGACAAAATTAAACCCACATGATCCACACATATATCACTCTTAGGTTTTGTTTCATATTTGCTCACTCATTAAATGTTTTTTTTTTCATCAACTCTCATTTAAGAAGGGTTTGTATGCATATTTATTCTCTATATTGTTCGCCGATAACTCCTCATCTTTAATGCGTAACCCATCTTCGTTAGTATTCAAATTCAGATATCAATAAACAATGTCGACTTATTAAATGAGTTACCCCTTAAAAATGAAAAGAAATATACAGACAAACCCTTTTTAAATGAGAGTTCAAATAAAAATTAAAGACGTCAAATGAGAATGTAAATATAAAATAAAACTTAGGAGTGATAAAATCTCATTTTTTGGTCCTTATAGGTGCCCTATATGTGAGTCTTGTGAGCTTAATTCCATCTATTTGAATGAAAAATTGGAAATTTTAAAACAAAGTGGGGAACTTTGAAAGTTCAGGGGTAAAATGGCGATTTTGAAAACTCAAGGGCTAAAGTGAGGAGTTTTGAAAGTTCAGGAAGAAAAGTGGTGATTTTTAACATTCAAGGAGAAAAGTAAAGAAGTCCCTAAAGTTAAGGTGTCATTAATGTTAATTATCCTTTTAGATTTATGCTTCGTTTGGGAAGCACGTTAGAAAAACAAATTAAGTTTGGTACAGTATAAAACTCTTACATGCTACTTTAATTTGCTGTAATGTAAAATTCTCACATGTTATGGTGTTTAAGTTTCAACTTTAAGTTTTAATACATATCTCAAACCAACCCTTAAGCTTTTTTTAATGCTTTTTAACGTATTTGCAACCCACCACTAAAACTCCCCATCAGGCATCAGATATGTAAGATCTTTTGAGCATGAAACTTATTTGCTTCCAAAAAAAAATCTCTTCCTTTCATTAAAAAAAAAGGAAAAATTTATGAAGAAGGTGTTGACCATTTATAGATGTCTGTTACAAAAACCCAGGAGCACTATAGGCAAAAAAAAAAAAAAAAACAAGTAAGAAGAACAGTGAAGATCGGTTAGTGGGTGGGATAGTTGAAGAAAAAGGCGCATTGAATTTGGAGGTGAAAAGTGAAGAATTAAGGGTGCGCTGGTAGGAGGGATAGAAAAATGAAAGGAAGGATATGACATGAGGGAAAGAAAGGATGAATGAAAGAAATGATTGTAATTTTTTTTTAATTTGTTTGGTATGATATGAAAAAAAAATAGTAATAATCCATTGCTTTGTTAGGTATTGGAGAAAAAAATGAAGCAAAGATTACTTTTAGGGGCAAAAATACCATATTCTTTTTATTAAATATATGTTTGAACAACATCTTATATATAGTTTTGTTTCTATGTTAAAAAAACAAAAAAAAAAAACACAAAAAAAAAAAACTTTACCAGCAAAAAAACATAAAAAGCTAAATTGGTTGTTGTCCTTTTGTATTAACATGTATATATAATCACCAAAGTAAATATTAACAGCAAAAAATAAAGGAGGTCTCAATTGAGGGGAAAAAAAAGAGAAGAAGAATTAAGGTAGAAAAGATGTACAAGTCAATATTGAACCCTTGCTACAAAATAAAAGATAAGATGTATGAGGGTAAAATAGAAATTTCATCGGCAACTTCTTTACCCTCTACCCAATCCATCCAACAATAGGAGGATTGGTCTTTGTGGGCCCAGAAAAATTCCCAATTCCTACCGCCTTTTCTTTCTCACCCTTTTTCATCCAACCAAACGGGTCTCAATAGTCTCTTTCTATAGGCTAATCCATCCTACCCAATCCTTCCCTCCTCTAATCCGCCCATCCAAATATGCCCTAAATCTTGGTTTTTTTGAAAGAAATACTTAAATTGTTGGAGGAAGAGAATTGATAGAAGAAAAGGAAAGAAAAGGCGTTCTCTGTTGGAGCATGAATTGTTTTCCTGGGTTTGCCCTCTTTGTTTAGTTTAATGAAGGTTGTTATCATTTCAAAATTATTTGAAAAAGCCCAAAATCCTTTAGAACTATCAGTCTGTTACAAATTCCTTCTGCAATACGTGATTATTTCCTTTCTCCACCTCAGATCTAGGCTAACTTTGTCTTTCTGGTGTCAAAATAGTAACTTCTCTTTCTGCCTTTTAATTGATGGGAATGGTTTTGCCATTTCAACTGATTTCTTCTTAATTTTTGCTTGAACTGGTTTTCTTTTGGTGGCTGTGCAGTCTACGACCTTGTTGCCTCTTTGAAAAGTCGTTGTACCTTTGTTTTTCTCGTTGAATGAATTAGTTTCTTATAAGAAGAAAAAAAAAAATTTCCTCTGACACAGTATGGGTACGTGCATATGATTAGTGTGCACCCTTCTTATGTTGGACCTTTAATCGTCGTCTAGATTGAACACTATGGATGGTGCACCCCAAAACAGATTATCCCACCAAAATAAACGTTTTCAAATTTTAAATGTGTTACTTTTTATTTTACAATGTCATTTTCTACATGTGTCTTTAAAATATTTTTTTACTCTAGCTTGCTACTATTAGAATAAAGTTGTTGGGATTTTCTATTTAGCTCACTATAATAATTTTTTCCTTTAAACATATCTCTTTTTAAAATTTTTTTTATCTCATTCTTTGACTTTTGTTTTTTAATAAATGCATTTTCTTAATTTAATCCTGTTGTAGAATTTTAAAATTGGCTTTTTTTCTTACTTTGCTTTTGGTAACACAATTTTTTATATGTTCTCATGCTTAGTTTTTTTTTAAAATTTTTTATTTTGTCAGGAGACCCTCTACATTGTAATCATTATTTGATGAGCTTCTTTTAAATAGTTTTTTCTTACATGTTTCTGCTGAAATATCTATCCATATATATATGTATATAGATGTGTCCCCTTTTAGTTTTTTACTGTGTAATCTTTATTATTTTAAAAGTAATAGTAATAAAAATTTTTGCACAAGTTACATATTAACTAACAATTAATATATCTATTATTATATAAATTAAAAAAAAACAACATGGTAATAAAAACTTAAACATATAGATAGAATCTCCAAAAATGGTTATATAAATTAAAAAAAAACAATATGGTAATAAAAACTTAAACATATAGATAGAATCTCCAAAATGGCTCCATGTGCATAGTATTGTAGTCCAGAAGAACATTAGTTCATATTTTTTTCTTGTCCGTACTTGGAAGGAAAAAAAAATACAACTTGCTGTGTACTTACGTATGTGGTCACCATATTTCGCCAGCCAACGAAACGGATACTTCGATCAAAAATAGAAAATGAATCACGTATGTAGTTGGACGGCTGGTTTTAGGCACTGTTTATAATGTACTGCTGAAAGAGCATGACGAAAAGTCAGATATATTGAATTACTCAATAACTCATAAGATGACAAAAGAATGAACCCCGTCGCTTAATAGATCATCAACGAATGATTTTACAAGGTATCTAATCGACCAAATCAAACATTATTTCTGCAAGTAAAGCTTGTGACGCTCGATGAAAGGATAAAAAAAATAACAATGATACTTTTCAAACATTGTTTCTACATTGCTATGCCTACTTTATGTAAATGCTTCTCAACAAATTCCCTTCCTCTTCCGGTAATAGCCGCTACTTTTGAGAAGTATTGATGACCCCGCCATGCCGCTGCATGGCCATAACTGGCTCGTTGCATCTTGAGCATCTGAATGATGGAACTGCTGCACACCGTGTTCTAAGGCAGTAGTAACAGTATCTGCCAGCATCAGAAATTAAACTTTGTTTAAGCTTTCTTTTCTTCTCAACTAAACTTGGATATATTCTAAGCAGACCAAACTTCTGAGATATAAATGAACAAGTCATTGCTAATCACACCCTTCTTTGTACCAACAGATTCTAATATTGTGTCAGGGTACAGCTCATTTATTCGAAAAGTTTGGCTCGTTCGCAGCCAAAAGTGTGCCCCACATAAGAGAAAAGTTTGAGCTCGTGAATTTTAGGTAGAAAAGGAAAAAAGCAGAATGAAATTTTATCATGACCAATTTGATCTCAATTTTACGATCAGTAAAGAGGTTTTCTTTTTTTTTTTTCTTTTTTTTTTTTTTCATGTACCTGTGTTCACAGGGGAGGGCAAGAAATGGTGTGGTTGGATTAGCCTGGCAAATAGGGCAAGTAGAGTCATCTTCTGCGGAACCTGAAGATTTGTCCTTGGAAAATGGGCGAAGAAAGTTCTTCACAGATGCTGAGTTCAGGAGAGGAAGAAGCAACAACAACATTTCCTGCAATCAATGAAAGAACTCTCACTAAAAAGTTCCATGAAAGTATCTCCCTAGAAGCCCACAAAGAGAAAACAGAACTTTAGAGTATATGTAATGTAATTATGTATACATAGAAGGGAGACTCTTCCACATAGCTCGTCGCAGAATAGCGGTGTACTTGAGCTATTTCCTTCCACTTGTTAGTAAAGCTTCTTTCAACTTTGTATATTTTCTTTTGGGAGAAAAACTCCTCCAAGCAAATCACACAGGCATTCTAGTGAAAAAAATTACGAGTGAACAAGCAAATTACTTGGAAGGGAGATGGGGGGAAGCTTTATCCTTGATGTTTCAGATATTCTTAAACACAAATATATACCGCAATTAGCAAGATAAACAAAATCCTCAAAAATCAGTCTTCCAAAGAAGATACTGATAAAATTAAGGGAAATAAAATTTTCACATGTTTTTAGCGAAGGTTGAAACAACATGCAATTTAGGTATCTCAGAATGAAGATTCCTCGATCAAGAATGTCGTTGGACTTGTAGTATTTCCCAGAGTAGAAGGGTAAAAGTAATAAAGAAGGAGAACTACCGAGAATTCATTCCACACTAGCTGGCG
>CAMOHE010051824.1:0-14583 GCA_946598075.1 Artocarpus hirsutus | reverse complement strand
GGTTGGATTAGCCTGGCAAATAGGGCAAGTAGAGTCATCTTCTGCGGAACCTGAAGATTTGTCCTTGGAAAATGGGCGAAGAAAGTTCTTCACAGATGCTGAGTTCAGGAGAGGAAGAAGCAACAACAACATTTCCTGCAATCAATGAAAGAACTCTCACTAAAAAGTTCCATGAAAGTATCTCCCTAGAAGCCCACAAAGAGAAAACAGAACTTTAGAGTATATGTAATGTAATTATGTATACATAGAAGGGAGACTCTTCCACATAGCTCGTCGCAGAATAGCGGTGTACTTGAGCTATTTCCTTCCACTTGTTAGTAAAGCTTCTTTCAACTTTGTATATTTTCTTTTGGGAGAAAAACTCCTCCAAGCAAATCACACAGGCATTCTAGTGAAAAAAATTACGAGTGAACAAGCAAATTACTTGGAAGGGAGATGGGGGGAAGCTTTATCCTTGATGTTTCAGATATTCTTAAACACAAATATATACCGCAATTAGCAAGATAAACAAAATCCTCAAAAATCAGTCTTCCAAAGAAGATACTGATAAAATTAAGGGAAATAAAATTTTCACATGTTTTTAGCGAAGGTTGAAACAACATGCAATTTAGGTATCTCAGAATGAAGATTCCTCGATCAAGAATGTCGTTGGACTTGTAGTATTTCCCAGAGTAGAAGGGTAAAAGTAATAAAGAAGGAGAACTACCGAGAATTCATTCCACACTAGCTGGCGGTTCATGTACTCAAAGCTAACAGCTCGGTTCATGTTAGGGCTTCCATAGACAAGCCTAGCTCTTAAAGCTCTTTCAATAAGATTCCTATACCTGCATCACAAATGATACATATCCTTATAGTTATATCAAGTCCAAGAAAATTATATAATCGCTATTTATTCTAAGAACATCAGATCCAAAGATTGACTGATTATAATTACATTTTTTTGAGAAAATAACACACTACTAAAAAGTGGGTTGTTGTACGTTAATATGGATCAACCAGAGAAAAATAACAAGTAATTCCTTTCAAAGGCGAATGGTTAATTACTTTCCCGTGTGAAGAAATACAAGCAAGTTTCCAAACGAGGCAGCTTTATAAAATCCTTCTATCTGTTGTATTAAAATCCATGCTCGCCGTGCCAATGGTCTCTGAAAAAAAAAAAAAAAAGAACCAATCGTGTAAAGTTCAATTTAACTGCACTATCTTCCTTGTGTTCTCCCCTTTACTGCATAAAGAGGTAACACAAATGCCAACTGCTAAGAAAATGAAGTACCTGCTCGGAATCACCCCATCGACGAAAAGCGGAGAAAGATTGCAAACGAGCCCAGATGTATTGACCACCAACAGTCGCAACACAATACCAAATCTTTTGCGCAACCGTAAGACCAGGTCCCTCCAACCCAGTTCTGACTGTATATTAGTTATAGAAATCAGAAAACAGGATAGGTACAAAAACAATGGTATAAATATTCAAAAAGCCCATATCTCTAGTCTTGTTAATTAATTTGGCTAACCGAAGCAGTAAGTCATAGTGACCAAATGAAACATCAGAATTATTATGTAAAATTGGATGCCGCCAAGTATAGAAGGAAAATCAAAGGATACTCAAAGAAACTTCTCACCTTTTCCTCTGGTTTCTGTTGCCCGTTCATCCCTATACCTCAAATTCATGAGAGCGATTCCCGGTGTTGGCTTATCGACCCAAATTGAGAACCTCCAAATGAGAAACTCAAGGAAAGCATCAAGCTCTGCCTCGTATTGAAATAGCATTCCTGGCTAATCCCAATTTAAAAGAAAGGAATGGTCTTAAACAATGTCAAGAATACAGCTAGAAACCAATAGTTTTATGCCTAATTGGTCCAATGAACTCAGCTATAAAAACCAAAAAAGGTACCTTCATTAAAGAGAAGACCTTAACCAGTTGCTCTTTTAACATTGCCGACATTTCGATATCTAGTCTTGCTGCGTCAACTTGATTTACTCTTGATATTGTAATTGGGATAATTGACTGCAAATATGAACCCCACAACATTTGAGCATTTCTTGAATTAAAAAAACATGTTACAAAAGAGTATTTTAAATAAGCAATAAAATATTATGAACTTCACTCGTAAACATTAAACATTCATTGATTGTTATATCAAGTTAATCATTTAACATTGTTTTGCCAGAAATTGGCTACTTCCAGGAAAGCCTTCACAAAAATTCCTACAAATCTCGCGTGCAATCACACTTTTTCTTACTTGGCAATCAATACCCAGAGAACACCGATTTACGATCGGAGCTGAACATACCAAATCAAGCACGCAAAAACTAATAGAGGACACATATATCATTGCTTCTCAATACCAAAATTCAAAATTTCACCAGAAACTCTATGCAACAGAAACCTAGAACACAATAACCGCTAGAAAAAAGAAATTGGGACAACATACAAGAGCTGAGCATCCAATTAAATCAGAGGAACAACCAAAACCTGAAAGCGAAGTCCAGGTACTCAAAATCGAACACCCAAAACAAAACCAACAAAAAAAAAAAAAAAAAGAGAAAGAGAAAGAGAAAATACCTGGTGGGAAGATTGGAAATGGGGGAGCAATTTGTGGTAAGTGTGAAGCCAGGCATGTTGTGGAGGCGGAAGACTGTCGCCACTCATCGAAGCTTGCGTTGATGATTGGAATAGTGATCGGGGGATTTCAGGTTTCAGGTTTGTTTGTCTAGATATCTATAAAGTTTTCTCTTTTTTTTTTTTATTTTGTTAAAAGTTTTGGAATCTGGGGTTGAGGAAATGGATGGTTTTTGATGCCGTGCTCAGTGGGCTGTGCCTCTGCGGCGACTGTTGCGTGGGCGGTTTCGCCAGCATCACAGAATGGTGATGGCCTACTTGTAATTTTCGGCCGTCAAATGAGTTTAGTAGCGGTTTTGTAACTATTCACTTGGAATCTCTACGAGCTACAGGCCAAAATTAATGACCTCATTTCGAATCTTTATGGTAATGGTTATTCCGTCAAGAACGAAAACTGTTTTTTTCTTTTAATGAAATATATAATTACGATAACAATAATTGATATAGATTGATTTATTTCTAATTTTATACGGAGAAACTTATTTTTTGTCGGTGAGTGATGTTTTTTTAAAGGTAGAAATAAGACATTTGCACTCTGTCCTTGAATGATTTTGAAGTAATTTTATGTTAAATTATCTCTGCAACCATCTAAGTGATGCTTATTAGTTATTACTATTAGCATTTCCTTAATCAAAATTACGTTGTTAGGTAGTCTTTTCTTTTATCTTCTTATATTCGGAATATTTTGGGCTTCATCATTTTTTCGATATCTGGCTTCGTTTTTCTTTTCGATCACTTCTATTTTATTTCTTTTGCTTACCACATATAAAAGTTCATAAATTAAATATTGTTTTTACTTCAGTCTGACCACGAAATAATTACAAATGTTCTATAAAATAAATAATCTAAAAATAAAGAATTGTATTCCGTAGATAAAAGGGCAACATTTATGAAATGCAAAAATTATGGAAATCAATTACTATTTCCTCTAAACCAACCGTAAACACCTTAATACAATAAGAATCTTTCATTTTCTTTTTTCATGCAGTTGTTATGTATTATTTAAGCCTCACTTTCTCGAAACTACCCTTATAAGACCCTCCAAATTCCCTATCAACCTCATCAGCCAAAGCCACCTCACTATGCCTTCTGAGCCCCTTACTCAAGGCCCCAACCGTATATTCATCCGCTTTAAAAACACTGGACCCCAATCCCCTCCTTTTCAACATCCCATAAATCCTGACCGTTGACACCCTTCTCTCCTCGGCCATCACAGCCCGCACTAACTTCGTCAACCCCTTATCATCATCCGACCGGGCCCCACCACCCTCCATCTCCAAATCAAAGATCGACGGTCGATATCCTCCGCCATACAATTCTTCGACAGGGCGGTGACCAAATGAGCGCAGAGAGACAGGTCCGGGTTGTAATCCGATCGGACGGCAGAGAAGACACGGTGAGCGAGAGCGCACTGGTCCTGCCGTAGGAGCTCCTTCAGGGAGGCCAAGAGGTCGGCTGTGGTGAGGGGCGAGAGGGTCTTGGAGGCGACGGTGGGGAGGGTGGTGGGGTCGGATCGTTGGGCCCGTTTGAGGGCTTGGACGGCCTGGATGGCCTCGATGCTCAAGATTCGGCTTTTGACGAGCGATCCGCGTTTGTCCCGTGGACCGCACCGCATAGGATGTAGCTTGTAATGGCGGCGGCGGCGGTGTTTGGTTTGGGTATTGGGAGAGGCGTTTTAAGGAAGGGTGTTTGGTGTGGGTGAAGAGAAGTGGCCATGGATTACTGAGCTGATAAAAGAGTGAAAGCCTTGCAGAAATGGTGAGTGGGGAATCAACCTAAGCCGTGCTTTTTGAGGACGAGGAAAAAAAAAAATAGAGCAGATTTTTAGGATCTTTCGCGATGACGAGCTTGACCTTACAGAGAATCAAATATTTGTGTAAAAGAATAATTATTTATACGATAGAAAAAGCAGAAAAAAAGTCGTCGACAGCAGGATTCGAACCTGCGCAGGCAAAGCCCAACAGATTTCGAGTCTGTCTCCTTAACCACTCGGACATATCGACGGCTGTAAAGATGCACCTACAGAATGAATAAATATTAAAATATAACAGTAATCCATCAACATAACTCAAGGAACTTTTTTTAATTAGTGTTTGAGGAAGTGAGTTAAAAATTTAACTTAAACAGTAAAAAATTGTCACATGTTACTGTAAAAAATAAAAATTATTACAATATAAAACTTTTATATACTATAATGTTTCTAATCAAAATTTGTTCTAATAGTTTTAACTCATTTTGCCAAACACCTTATTATATGGTTAGCTTGGTTAATATTAAAAGCTTATTTATATATAACATGGAGCATTAGGGCAAACTAAATTACACTTTGTAGCAGTTGAAACATGCTGTTAATGTAAAATATCTCTAAGCCATATGATGAATGAAACATCTATGTGCTCGGTATTAAGAATAAACTAATGGTTGCTTGGCAATGGTTATGACTATGGACACAATATGATGAAGGACCCTACACAATGGTTTCACAGAACCCACAAAGATGGGATAACGCCGGCCTTAAGCCCCAGAAACTTAGACAAATTGGATAATGATCAGCTAGCCTTTTTTTCATTGCTTGGATAAGACGTTAAAACCCCTAACGACAAAGTTCACTGGCATAAAGAAACGACATAAAGGCCAATTACAATTCTTAAACGACAAACATAGGAAGGCAATAATAATAGCAAACGACAAGAGCTTTAAAATACCACACACAACCAGTAGCTGGCTAATTAAGGACACATAGCTTGGGAATTGGAGCTCCCTGCATCACAATATTTGGTGGTCATACTGGGCTTTATGGGCCAATTTAGGCGAAGATGGGCTTAATAGCAACATATATTCATGTCAGCCTTGTTTAAGAGTCCAAAAAATTAGCTAATACAGTTCATGTGATCATCCACATTAACCGCAGTTCATTTCATATCACCCGCTCGTCCATTTGTTTTGTGACGATAATAGTGAGGTTGTAAAGCAAGATAAAGGCTTTCACCTCTAGTTCTAGTTGTTTATAATTACTGTACTATAAGACTATAATACGCATTATGCATTATCTTACCACCGTTTTCTATATTGGAATTTGTTGTGGACTCACTAATTAGGGCAATTTTATCTTATTAGCGATTATTATTATTATCTGTTTCAACTAATAAAATATGTACTTCTATATAACTCTCACTTTCGAGTTATAATACAACGACTCCTATAATTATTTAGAAGTTAATAGTTATAATACAATGACTATTTATCTCTATAAAAAAAATTGAATGATAAATCTTATGTTAACTTGCAGTTAATTTTAAAAATAAATAAATAAATAAATAAAAACCTATCCTATATATTCATCCTCTGTAGTTTGTAGGATAAAACCTTCCTACCAACCTATAGCTAGTGAAATCTATTGCCTTTTTTGAAGCCATTAGTATAGGCTACATTCATAGCTTCAGTACCGCCACCTGTTAGTGGAAACTATTTTGTACACAAAGCTCATGGAAGCATTGACAGCAACACCATGAAGAAAAGCCAACAACATTCAAAAGACATTTTGCATTAATTGATTTTAACCAATTTTTTAGTTAAAACAGTTTAAAGCTCCTATATAGTATAGTACAGGTAAAAAAAATTGTTAAAATATAAAGTTTTTACATGCTACAGTGTTTACAGTTTTAACTAATAGTTCTAATCACTATACCAAACACCTTAAAAGATGATAGGGAGATCAATTCTTATCTTTGATTAACATTCTTAACTTTTCAGTTAAAAACAGTAGAAAGCTTCTACATGCTATAGTTAAAAATAAAAAAATAAAATTGTTATAATATAAAGTTCTTACGTGCTGCAGTATTTATATTTCTAACCAATAGTATTAACTATCATGCCAAACATTCTAAAAGATAATATGAAGCTTAATTCCCAACATCTTTTAATTGGCATTCACTCAATTATGTTTTGACAAATGTTCATACCATATAATAATCCATCATCCGAATACCATTCAACATTTTGAAAAACCTTATTTTTCTTTTAACCAATATATGTAATTTTTGAAAATTACTCCCACTAACAACATTTGTCGAATTTTTACGCGATACAAGACTTGTCGATGTGATATTTTCCTTTTTAGAGCGTGAAAACATACATCAAGGCACAAAATTAACCACATTATTAAAAATTGTTTTTGCGTGTTTTACCACGCGTCATTAGAGTATTAGAAATTAATTAAGAAGTGCAATTTCAAAGCTATCCTTTTCTTCCTCTCATAATCTCATGATATATTATAATCGGCTATACATTAAGCTCAGGAAGGGATGAGATTCTGATCATGCCTAACTAGTTTTTGCCGAGTGTATTATTTGTGTGGTCCATTTGGGAACAATTAAGTAAAGTCAGTTCAAGTTTGATTCATATTCTGACTCCAAAAATGCCTTTCTTTTTTTTTCTTTTTTTTTTCTCAAAACATAAGGCGTAAGAAAAGAGATAGATAGTGGGTACCATTTAGCACTGCTCATTGACAATACATTGGTGGTATATCTACACATTTATCTGTTTCGATTATTGCTGTATCTGTAGTTGATTTCTTCTGTAACAAGCATGCATATAAATTTGGACATTAGCTAGAAGATAAAACGACAGCTAACTACGTGATAATTGCGGTTTGTGGGCTTCGATCCTTCTCGATAATGCATAATAATAATAATAATTTTGAGTACGTAGCAATATCTTTAATTAGGTGTCCATCTATGTCCTTGTTGTCTTAATGAGAACAGTGACTTGTGCTTTGAGGAATATTTTTTGCTTCACGATATTCTCTTATATGATATATATATATATAGCGCCCTACCACATTTAATGCACTACTCAAGCATCTATGTATATTTTTCAGATATTTTTTTCTAAAAAAATTAAATCAGTAGTGCAGTGATCATGACTTTAACAATCTGGACGTAAATGACACGAGAAAGAACCTTAATCCTTAGGGAGTTTAAAATCATATTAACCCAAACCATATTTGAAAGGTCGGTCTAAAACATAATTTAAGCGTCACTGCTTACAGACAATTAAAACCAATCTCGGTATGTTAGACAAGAGAACTTTAATGGGTGATCCTTTTTCCGCTATGTCACCACTTAGGCATATGTATGTATACATGCCTTCCAGGAAATTTAATTAGCTTTTGCAAATAACCAATCCTATGCTTCAGTTCACGTGACAATCAAAACTATTGTATGAGAAGTGGGGTGGTCAAGGACGTTGCCCTCAGTACGTACCCTTCAAGCCCTTTTCCACTAAGAGCAAATAACTTGAATAATTTGAGCTAATTTGATAATGATGTTTGGACATATAAATCCTGTGTCAAATTCGTTTCCTCTCGTTCAAAACCTTATAAAGATGATAATACATATATGCGATATCCATTCACTAACATTAGATGGGGAACAATTTGATAAAGCAAAGTAATATTTAACAGTAATGGATATGATCTCAATTCGGAAATGTTTAACATATGCTAGAGCATCGATAAGGACCTGCATTGTTTCTAGCTTAGCTAGGTGGGTCTTAGAAATTGAGTGATCGAAAGACTCTGAATAAAAACTACTGTACACTATATATATGTGTGTATGTATATATGATGTATGAGACATTTCATGGTTTTAGGCCTGCCCCTCAATAATTTACGTACGTTTACCGGCCTAGTCTAGCACTGATCAGTCACTTCAAAGCAAAAAAAGGCAAACGAGTATTTAAAGTTAAGCATCCATGGAGTAACATCCTATTTAACCTCTAACCTCAAGAGGTTATAAGTCTGTTACTTATAAAATAGTAAAATATAATTTAAAAAATATATTACATTTTAAATCAAGACTCATAATTATATAAATAGTAGAATTATAATCTCAAGATAAAAATAATTTTTATAGAATAAAAACATATATAGGCAGCTTTTATTAACCAACTGCATCGCTTTACATCCAATTATAATGATCACATCATAATTAATGAGATTTCTTTGATAGACAATGAAAAGGAGCTTTCATATGCGGTTGGGGTAACTTTGAGGATGAGAATAAGAGCTACAAGATTCTTATGTTTAGTATAAAAATAATGATTTTTGAATTCTTAAAAAATTCAATTCCACGTAGTTAATCCCTCCAAATTGAATCAAACTAATGGTCTTTGTTTTAATTTTAGACAGTTTGCGTTGTTTTATATATAAATATTTAAGATGGTTTGGTTGGTGTTTTGAACTTTCAATAGCCCAAACGGCCCATCTAAATTGCTTGTCAAACCTCCTATAAAAGCATCATATTATATAATTTTAATTTCTAAAATATTTGTTATATAAGAATTATTATTATTTTTTATATAAATTATTTTTCATTGGTCATTGAAAGAAATTCTATACATATAAGATACACTTTTTCACACTTTATAATTACTTAACATCCAAAAAGTAAAATCAAATTAAAGAACTAACATGTATAACTAAGACTAACTCATAGAATGGAACCCTAGCCTCCCCCTATTCAACAACCAATGCCTTTTTTTTACACCGCCGCCGACCTGCCTGCCACACTGTTACTGTCACGTCATCTTTCTTTGTCATTGGCTTAACTCACCACGACATTGATAAAGGATATTAGTAGGAGGAGAAGTTTATCGACACAAGCTTCAATTCAAGTTTAATATTTAATTGTGTTGTCTTATGTTATTTAGTTGTATTTTTTACTTTTTAGTTTGATTATTGATGAACTTTAATTTGTATTATTATGACTTTTTTGTTTGGTTTTTGATTTGTATTAAAACTTTGAAAGGTAAATTTTTAAAGGTTTTATAATTTTTGTTCAATATTAATTTCTTTTTAAGCTTAAAAACAAATGATCTAAATCATTTATAAGTTG
Organism: Artocarpus hirsutus; assembly: GCA_946598075.1. NCBI lineage: Eukaryota > Viridiplantae > Streptophyta > Magnoliopsida > Rosales > Moraceae > Artocarpus > Artocarpus hirsutus. Next base: position 5,067 of record CAMOHE010051824.1, on the reverse strand, counting down.
TTTGTTTTGGTTTAGTGTGGTTTGATTTTATACAAAATATCAAATTGCCAAATAGCTAAAAAAATAAAATTTATTTTTGGTCTGATTGGTGGTTTAGAGGAAAAAAAAAACCGTTCAAACCACCCGTGAACACCCTTAATCCCACGAGATTCACTTTACTCTATTTTAGAGTAATTTGAATCCCACGTAACAATGTGATGTTCATATTCTCAGGATTCTCAAGGCTATAAAAATCTTATTTTCTCTTCCATGATGATGATAAATAAATAAATAATATAAAATACTATCAAATATTTATAATATAATGTTAACAATATTATTATTTAATATTAATATTAATATAAAATAATAATATATTATGAAAAATTACATTTTTATCATTACATGTATTCTTTATTAGTATATTATATACACAATATTTTAATATTTAATATATTATTAAATAATAATACTATTATTTTTATAAATGAATATTATTTTATAATATAAATATAAATATTGTATTGATATAAAATAATGACTATTTTACAATGAGGATAATAATGATAGTAATAAGATCAACAACAACAATAATAATATAATAGTATAATGTTAATATGAATAATATAATATTAATATTTATAGTAATATTAGTATTAAATTATAGTAATATTATCATATTATTCATATTTACATTGATATTATTATTCAATATTAGTACGAAATATAGTATAGATGTATTCAATATTAATACTAATACATACAACAATAACAAAAATATAATAGTATAATATCAATATGAATAGTAATATTCATATCAATACTAAAATTAAATTATAGTTTCATTATTATATTATTCATATTTATATTGCTATTATTATTTAATATAAGTACTAACATATTATATTGATATATCTAATACTAATAAAAAAATATATTATTCTATTATATTAATATATTACTATTAAATATATAATAATTTAATAATAGCAAAAATAATGATGACAATGATAATAATAACAATGGTAATATCAATATTAGTAATATAATAACATCATATGATTAATAAACAATAATAATATTATTGTTATTAATTTTTTAAGAGGTTTTTTATGTTTTAAATTATTTTTGAGTAATAATGATAATATTATTACTGTAATTATTTTTAAAAAATATGAATATAAACATTGTATTAATTTATAAATGATAATGGAAATGTTTTCAAAAGAAAGTATAAAATTTTATTTTTGTCAATTATACAAGATTTTTATGTACAATCAAACACAATAATATATTATTCTTAAAAATCTAAGAGAAGATTCTTATATGCAACCAAACGTAATAACATTGATTTCTTGATAATCATATTGTCTATTATTACTTTCTCAAAAATATGATTCCTACTAATTATTGCTTACTAAATACCTTTAAAAAATAACTTATTAGTGGGTAACTTTCTCAATTATCAGATCTTCAAAAAATAATAACTTTGACCACATTTAATAATTTGAAAATGTGCACTACCCATTAAAAAAAAGCATAAACAGTATGCAAATTAGATAACTTAAAAATGGTTACATTACACTTTGAGGTAGAATCATCCGGGCCTAAAGGCTCTTTATATTTTATTCACCCATAAAATGTTTTTACTAAGTTATTGCAATATACGCATAGATTTTTTAAACAAATTTTGCTACATCTTAAGTTTTGGCTTGTAAGTACTCATACTTTAAACTTAAAGTTTCCAATAACTAAAATCAACTATAGTACCGGATGACTTTTAGATTTTAACTTTGGCAATTTTTCTAGTAGAAACAAAAAATATATATACAAATATATATATATATATATATACTTATAGGTAGATGTCTGATTTTCAGCCGTTTGATTAATAGGAAAAAAATAATTTTGATCAAATATAACGGTTTTAAAATATACACAACCAATGTAGGTTCTAACGTGAGAAGTTCTCTTTAAATTTTGAATAGTGAACCTGAGAAATTCTCTTTAAATTTTGCAAAGTGAATTAAGCTTCATGAAAAGATTAGTTAGTTTTGGAAGAACCAAAAAAAAAAAAAAAAAAGCACACAAACGAATAAACAAAGGTAAGAGAGAGAGAAAACTGTAAAAATATAGTTTCTTTGCAATTTTAATTTGAAAGCCATAATTTCATTCAATATGCCGCTCAAAAAAAAAAAAAAAAAATCTTACTTGGTATCCTGCAACAAAATTATTCTATATATCTTGTATTACATGCGATCATTTGGTCTCATCTATTTAAAGCTCCCAAGTATAATATTTCTTTCCTTAGTAATTAATTGAAATCTTCCTTCCTTTCAAACATAAACATATATACATATTTTAATTTGCAGCTTCCACATCGTTAGTTTCCTGTTCATCACGCTACCAGTAAGATCATGGAATTTCATTATACAATAGTGAATGATATCTACATGATCTACATATAATAATCAACATATGTTGGCATAAATTATCCACATAAAGAGACAACCAAGTGGCAGAAGTCTTTTCTTTAATTACTTCGACTTTAAAATTGGATATGGAAGATTTTTTTTTTTTTTGGGGTCTATTTGATGTTAGAGACATCATCATCAAGTCCTAAGCAATAATACTATTCCTCTCCCGGGGCAGGTACGATTGAGTAGCTTCCTGTTAAATTGTCTAAGCCCTCTTTTCCTTTTAACCAAAAAAACGATTAACATCATGACAAACCAGAATTGTTGTTGTAACGGAATATGGGAAGAATTTAAAAGGGAAAAATAGAAAAAGAAAGAAAGAAAGAAAGAAAGAAAGAATCTAAGAATTATTAACGGGGAACAATTTTCATCTTCTTTTTAAGGTGCGTAGCTTATCAAGTGTGCAAGTTGTAGAACTTACTGTAGCAATTGTGCGCGGCAAATGGACCCCACTCATCCCCACAAGTACTAATTATATCACACTTTAAGCGTATGATTAGAACGAAGAAGATAATTGCCAAAAGGAGATTATATTAGCCAAGTAAAAGAGTGTGTGTGTGTGTGTGTGTGTGTGTGTGTGTGGGTGCTATGTTTTTATTCTTGGTGAGGATGATCACCACTTAATCCCCAATCTCATCTTGGTCAAAAAAAAAAAAAGAAAGAAAGAAAGAAAGAAAGAAATTCATATATATTGTGGTGTTTGACATAAGAGTTAGAAATTTATGGTTAAAACCACGCATTATAGTATACGAGAGTTTTATATTGATTTACATTATAACATTTAAAAGTTTTACATATTTAATTGAAACTTAATTTAGGATTGTTTTTAGAACTTCTAAAGGCATTTTGCACCAAAAAATGATGCAACCATAGTTGGTAAAAGTTTTCCAAAGCACTTTGTGTAAAAGCCGATACATTTAGTTTTTGTTTTTGCTTTTGCTTTAAGTAAAAGTGAGTGCTTCTCTTAAAAGCACATCAAACACAAGAATCCTTTTTTTAGTATAAAAGCGAAACTAATTCAATCTAATGTTGCTATTAATTTGGTCAAAACATTAGAGAATACTCACTTTTCCTTTTATTTCTATTTAGATTTTTTTTTCATTATCCATGTATATAGTTAGATAAATATATATTTATCTATATGCATTTATCGTATAACTATATGTTCTAGTTTTTATTATTTTTTAATTTGTACTTCTGTTTTTAGAAACTACAAAAGTATCATTTGAAATTGAAAAAACTTGTTTCAATTTTTTTTTTCTTAAAATATATAGAGATATGATAAAAATACCTATGACTAAACCTAATTTTTTTATGAAATATATATTTCTTCTTTAAGAAAATTAGAAAAAATACATTTTAAATTTTAAAAAGTCATAAAACTTAAGATTTTTTTTTTAAATTTGATTTTTTTTAAGATTTCTTTATTTTTTAATATATAAAATATTTATTATAACTATTTAAGGATAGTTATGTTATTTTATTCAATTTTTCTATTCATGGGGATGAAATTGAAATAAATTTTTAAAATTTCAAAAATAACTTTGTAGTTTCTAAGAACAGATAAACAAAATGAGAAATAGTTAAAAATAGAAGATACAATTATGTAATTAACTTTATCTATATTAATGCACAATATAATATGATAAAATAATATTATATTATATAAGTAATATAATATTAACTTATCCAAACTGGATCTATTGCCACCAAACTCTAATCTCTTTTGCAAGACTAACCATTTTGTGACAAATAAGACTGCCACGTGGAGCCACTTGAATGGTGAATGACACCCCTTTATTAATGCTCATAGTCAAATAAAACGGCTCCAAAATGGCGCTCTCCTCTGTTATAAAGATCAAATGTTGTTACTTGCATATATGCATGTGAATTAAATCTTGAACCGTCACTTCTCTATGCTTTTGCAAAATGAAAGAATTTCTATGATATGCCTTTTTGTGAATTGAAAGGACTTGATAAATTTAGTACAATTGATGAATGGATTATAGCAAAATTCAATCTTTTCTCAAGCAAGATTTAGATTTTAAGGGAAGAAAAAAATAGAGATTGGCTAGTTTTTCTTTAGGATTGACTTATAGATAATAATCTTATTGATTTTACCACTTAGCAAAATGAAAAACCTCCATTCGTAAATTTGATCATATTCCATTTTTCATTTCTCATGACTCATGTAGCACTACTAGTTGATTTCTTGAATGTGTTATGTGTGTATTTATCAGTACAAATTAAACAGCAGTCTATTTGTATTGTGTGCTTAATTTGTGTAGAACTATTCCAAACAATTGATGATCAATTTGAAAACGAAGTTCAAACCAATAGTAATTTGAATCAAATTTGATTTGAGGCTCAAATTTATATAAAAAAAAATACCATAACAAAGCTTTTTAAACTACAATTTTATAGTTTGAACCATATCCAAACGGTCTATTAATTGTTGATTCATGAGCTTGATCCTATAACAATAATAGTGATTTCACATCTCATGCATGAGCATGCATGCAGGTAAGCGAACAAATTAACCACGTTAAGCATTATGATTAAAGAAGAAAGAACCATGGTTAAATGTGTTTTTTTTTCCCTTTTTTTTTTT